>PVIC010001564.1:0-58628 GCA_004025085.1 Thryonomys swinderianus
CTACAACTGATTTTTCTATACTCATCTTGTGTCTTTTGACTTTGTCATATTCACTTAATATTTTTTATAGCTACTTTTTGTGTAGATTCCTTAGGATTTGCCACATACACAATCATGCCACCTATGAATAAGGACAGTTTTACTTCTTTTCAAATTCTTTATTTCTTTTTTATTTCTTTTCATTGCTTTATCAAACTGCTAAGGCCACTGAAGCATGCATACATTTGCCTTTTTCTTGAACCTGGAAGGAAAACATTCAGGTTTGAACGATTCAGCATGATGCATGCTATGGGCTGTTTCTGTACACACCGTTTGTCAAGGTGAGGAAGCTCCCCGTATTCCCAGTGTGCCAGCAGTTTTGTTTTATTAATAAGTGTATGTTGGGTTTTGTCAAGTAGCTTTTCCTGCTCTATTGAGGAGGTTCTATGAGTCTCCTATAGAATGAAGTGCACTGATTAACGTTTGGATATTAATGAACTCGCCTTCGTAGGGTCTTACCCCACATGCATACAGTTTAGTAGTCAGACTCAAAGGAGGAGCCGTGTAGGTATCTGGTGCTTTTCTCTGTGTGGCTCCTTTCTCTGCAGGCTGTTGCCTCAAGACTTTCAGCCCCTTTGGCCTGTCAGACTCCGGCCCTGGTTCCATATGATGACCAAACTCTGCTTGGGTTCCGTGTCTGATAGCATCTGGGAAGCACCTCTGGGTGAAGAGCCAGGATGACCCCAGAACTCACTTCATTTCCCATTTCTAAAAGATCATCAGCACCCCTGTTACTCCCCAGGGCCGCCATAAATATAATGCACATTATGGAAGCAAACAATATAGATTGTTCTGATCTGCTCAGGCATTGAAGTTGCCTGTAAGAAATCTTGGTGTTAAGGCTAATGTACATTTTCTTCTCTGATTTCTGAATATTTAGGAACTGTTTTTGTCTTTGGTGAGTATTAACTAAAGTTCTATCTAAGGTACTAACTCATGACCTTTTAGTTTTTTCCTTTTTGAAGCTGATATTTCATTGAGTAGGAATTCTGTGTTGGGCACAGATCAGAATTTGAGCCGCATTACAACCTTACCCAGCCTAGGCTCTGGGTATTACATTTTACACACATAGTTTTGTCTCCTCTTTGATGAGCACAGGGATGCAATTGTTACTTGATGGCGTGACTAGAGTTAGAATCCATCTCTGATCTGAGAACCTGGCTTTCAACTCTCCCAGTGCATCTCCTTTTGAATTTGTTATACAATTACGTATGGATTTGTCCTCAGAAATAAGATTAAAGACATGTATAGACAAAAATGGATGCTCACTTTCAGGGGCACCTGAAGACTTTCCACTCCAGAGCCTGATTGCAGTGGCAGCAAGGGGACCCGGCCAATACAACTGGCCACCGCATTCTCCTTCTAAAATTCCAGCAATTCGCGTTACTTTTTATAATAGCAGTCAGCCTTGTAAGGCTGCCCTTGCCTCCTGTGGCACCTTAGAGAGGCGAGTCAGCTCCTGTGTGTCCTGCCAGGTGATGCCGTGTCTGGGACATGGCACCAAGGAAGCTGATTCCAAGAGCAATGGTATATGTAGAATTAGTTACCCATCCCCACAAAAGACCATCAGGCCTAATCCATCACCATTCACATCGAAGGATCTCAAGAGTCCAGCACTGTTGCTCAGAATCCGCTCACTCCAGCCAGTGAGCTCTGGTGCTGCCTGGCACACGGGCTTTTCTGCCTTTCTGGGTGGTATTTGCAGCTTCCAGCTCCAGTTTGGAGACCTATTTTCCTGTCTTCACCTTTGGCTGGTGACATTGCTTCCTGTTTGTCTGAGAATTCCTCTAATGGCCATAAAGGATGTCCACAAACTCCCAGCGACGTCTGTCCAGCTGCCTGTATCTGTCTGGTCACCCTGTTCCTTTCCTTTACCGTAGATTACCTGTCTTTGTCCAAAGGGAATCCTTTGTCTTGGGCCTTACCTCCCTTTCTTTTCTTTGTGAGTGTCGGATATTTTGTTCCAGTGGTGAGAGAGCAGCTAAGACAACTTTTTTTTCTTCTAAATCTGCCAATGTTAAATTTCTCCTTCTGTGCCTCCCACAAGCAGGGCTCACGCCAGCAGATCTTGGCCCTTTACACTGCGGCCCCTGCTTTCTCTCGATTTTTTTCCCTTGCCAGTGGCATCCCTTGGTTCCTCCTCCAGCTGCCCACCCATCCTGAAGCACAATCTCAATATTTCCTCTTCTCTTTCTGCCTCGGTGTTCCAGGGTTCTCACCCAGCTCTCAGCTACCATCTGCTGTCTTCGCCACCCTCTTTGTCACTGAAACACAATTCCTGACCCCTGAAACTTGAAGGGAAAGAGATCTATTTTGGCGGGTTCAGTGCAGAGCTGGCAGAGGATCTGGGTGAAGAGAGGCTGTCCACCACCTGGCAGCCTGGAAGCTCGTGATCTCCAGACAGATCCCATCTCAGAACAGGAGGTCAGCCATAGTGCCCCCGTGATCCATTCGCCTTCCACACACCTTAGATATAACCACAACATCTACCCTCGGGGTGTGAAGATGATCTGGGTGGTCCTGGAGCTATTTTTTGGTTGTCATAACAGGGAACTGATGTTGCTGGTATCTGCGGAGTAGAGACTAGGGTGCCACCGAATATCCCTCCACAACCCACGGTAATGAGTCCAGTGTTGGCAGTGCTGAGGGTGAGAAATGCTGACCTATCCAAACCTCTTCTCTGCTCTAGGGATGTGCACATTGGAAACCCTTATTTGGTGTTTATCACAAACCTCCACCTTAATACACTCCAAACAGGAGGTCTGATCCCCTGGCCTTAGGTCGGCTCCTCTAGAAAACATGACCTGAGACAGGCTTTATTTACTCGCGGTTTGTGGCAGGTGTGAACATAAGGGAACAGGGAAATGAGACAGAAATACACAGGGCATGGATCCAAGATAGAGCGTCACAAGCTGGTCGCGACTGCACGAGCAGAGACACGACCTGTCACGAGAGCGAGTGGTTTGTCTGGCACGCAGAGAGGAGAGGAGGGAAGGGAGATTCTCTGTAGCTCCATCTCACCCCAGGCCCTGCCCTGGGCAGCACATCGGTGGCTGAGTGGCTCACGCTGCAGGCGGGAGGAACCCCTGTGCCGTGCTCCTCACGGAACGTGGTTGAGCACAGGAGGCCGAACTCAGCCGCCTCCGGGGGTGGCTCTTCCAGGAAGAGCTGCAGTAGGGAGAAGAGCGGAGAGATGCTGCCAGCCTCATCATGGCGGAGGGGCACGGGGCTCCGACTTGGGCGGCTCGCAGTGGGTGGCGCAGGAACCATCCGAAACACTCCCCCAGGATGTGACATCACAGCCTCGTGACTAGGGCTGCACCTGGAGGCAGTGCTGAAATTTTCCTCTTCACATCACAGACACTGCGTTTTCCACGTGGAGGTGGAGCCGCATTTCAAACACTGCTCCCCACATCCCCCACTCCAAACTCTCATTGCTTAGACTTAATAACTTCACTTAATAACTTCAAATTTATGCATTGGCATGGCAGTCGTTAAAATTCCAAGTTACATTCTATTGCAGTGATGTAAGTCCCTCAATATCTTCCCACTGAGCTCAGAATGAATTGAACTTTTCTTCCCAGAGGCGAGGGACTCTGCTTCACCTGGCCTTTGAGTACGTTTCTGAAACCTACAACCCCTCCTGAGTGACATTTTCTGCCCGTACTGATCTTTCCTTCCCTGATACACTAAGTGGCCCTTGCTCTCCGACCTTGCATATGCTCTGTGTCCGTGGTGTGACCGTTCTGTTTGTGGCTCTCTCCCACTGAAGCATTTTGTTCAACCATAGCGAGGCCCCGGTTCCCAGCAAATCAGTGTTTGTTACTCTCCAGCCCATTTGCTTTACTCGATATTACAACACACGGCTTATTAGTTTACAGTCTATCTCCCCCCAGCGTATAAGCTCCACAGGTCCCAGGACCCTGTGTATCTTTGTTGTTCCTGTGTCTTTGGTGCTAAAACAACGTCTCACGCACGCCTGGGGGCAAGCAGACTTACTGAGTGAACCAGTATCTTCAGACTGTTACCGATGGAGCGTCTCCATCAGAATGCTGAGTGACCCCAACGGCTCTTCCAGTTCCTTGCTAAGGCAGTCCGGCTCGACACCGATGGACTGCCAAGTCCCCCTGCTCTTCCCGTGGCCCCCACCATCCTCCTGGCCTGAGGAACGTGGAACTCTGCAGTCAGCGCGTCTTGCGCAGCAAGGAGACCTCCAGGGGCTCAATCTGTGCATTCCAGGAAGCCAGGGCGGTTAGCGGATTGCAGGGAGGCGGGAGGGTTGTGGAGGAGAGCCGCAAGACAGTGCCGAAGCAGGAGGGCAGGGAAGCCCAGCTCTGCCGCGGGCACGGCCAGAAATTGTGCCAACAGGACCCTAAACGCCGCAGCGGTGGCACCAAATTCCAGGGCTTGACAGTAGTCCAGGGGTGAGGCGCACGTTCATTTCTGCGTGGGTGTTTTGTTTGTGCGATAGGGTAGTACAGAAGCGGGGGTGCTGTGGAGTTACCGGGATGGAAGGACAGCAACATGTAAATGGGAGGTGGGAAAAGGGCTGAGTGTCGTTTGGGAAGGAGGAGTATCGTACAGGAGAACTCATTGTTCATAGAAGAAAAGCCAGCGAATTAATCCGGAGGAGAAGGGAGAACAAACGCTTATTTTCTGAAAGCAATGCCGGGGTCTGATCTGGAGGAGGGATTTAACTAGCTGCACACCGGGGTGTCTGCACCGCCAGGGCAGCTCCGCCGAACCCGCGCCTCCCACTTGCCCAGCGGAGCCGCGATCCCGGCAAGGACCCGAGCCGTGGGCGGAGTGGGCGGGCGGCGCGCGAGCCGCGGCGGCGCGGGGGGCGGGGCCAAGCCTCCCGGAGCCAATCAGCGGCGCCCTGGCTGCTCGCAGGCTCCCCGCGGCTCCGCAGCGAGGCACGCGGAGCTGCATCCCTACCTCCCCCCCCCCCGCCGCTGTCGCACGCCCCGGCCCCGCGCTGCCGGGCGCCGCGTGGGGACCCCCTCCCGAGTCAGTTGCGAGCCTAAAGCGTGGCTCTGGAAGGCGCTGGGCCGGGAACGAGGCAGCGGGAGGCGGCACGAGGGTGGGCGTGAGTGGGTGACTTGGTTCTCAGATCCGTTCCAATTAGCGCCAAGTTGGCAGACAACCCCAAAGCCCACGAAGGCTTCGGTCCTCCGCAAGCCACATCCTCTGCCTTTCAAAATAGTCCGATCGTAAGGAAACTTAGGCTCCGTGGTAGGGTAAAGAGGGACGATGCTCAGCACCGCCTTCTCCCAGCCACACCACCGTGAAGACGCGCAGAGCTCCTGAGCCCCGGGCTCTATCCGGATCTGCTCCAGGGACCCCGCTGCAGGCGGGGAGCTGGGCGGCTGCAGGAAGCGCCCCTGCGGCTGGGGCTGGAGGCGCAGGGCAGGGCGAGGGCAGGATTCTGTGCACCAGCACACAGCAGACCGGCCCAGGAGTCCTGCCAGGAACCAGCGCCTGCATTGCGTCGGACCTGACCATTCCCTATGTGAAGTTCCCGGGAAGGTCGTGCGCGGCTGAGGTTTCTGCGTGCACCGGGCTGCGGGCGGCAGGGTGGGAGAGTCGGCGGTCAGCTTTTCTGGCAGGAGAGGACAGAGCGGCGCTGGCAGGGGTGGGAAGTGAACGGCAGCCCCCTCCGCCGAGCCACCCCCTCCTGTTTTCCATCTACCTCCTCGCTCCTGCCCTCCCCCGCCCGCCCCAGCCCACGCCCGGGTGGGCCAATCACTGCTCCGCATTCCGGGCGCTTTCTCAGGTTTCTGCTGATCTTGCAGCGCCCAGAAATGGAGCGCGGGGACCCGCCGCCGCCGCACGCGCCTTGCCGCACTCGGCGCTTCTGAAGGCTCCGCGGGGCGGCCTGGGCCAGGGCCGCGCTGGGTGCGGCGAACCGGGGACCAGGCGCGCCATGTAGAGCCGGGCTCGCGCCCGCCCGCTGCTTTTAGCTCGAGCTCAGGGCTCCACGGTGTTCGGAGGGGGCGCGGGTGTCGCCGCTCGTCATTTGCCTCGGAGCCTCGGAAGAGGGTGGCGTTTTTGCCTTTCCGCCCCGCATCCTCCGGAACTCCCCGCACCGAGGCAGGACGCCGTCCCCAGGTTGGAGATGGGGGTAGGGAAAGGACGTTTCCGCCTGAGCGGCTCGGGAGAGCAAGTGTCCGGCTGAGAGGGGCGCAACGCGCGGACTCGCGAGGGCGGCGAGGGGCCCGCGCCTCGGATGCCGCGGCCGCCAGCGCTCGCCGGGGACCGCAAAGGCGACCGACCTGCCTGCCGCATTCCGCCCGGCTCGCCGCCGACCCGCACCGCCCTGCGCCACGCCGCCTGCCAGGTAGGGGCTCCCAGCTCGGGCGCGGGGCGGGGGCGGGCGCTGGGGTGGGGGAGGCCGGGGTGCGGGGTGCTCCCCCGGGGACCCGGAGCTTCCCCGGCATCGTTCAGCGCTTTTCCCCTCTCCAGTTTAACGAAGTTTAAACGGATCGGCTGCTGGGCGCTGGGGAAAGTGGGGTGGAAGAGCCACAAACTTGGTTTTCTGGGTGTCTGCGTGTGTGTCTGTCTGTGTGCCTGTTACGCCCCGATAAAAGTCCAGTGTTTTCTTAAACAGCTAGAAGTCTGTGCTCTTCGGTGTCTGTAGGTCCGTCCCATCTGAACGCTTCTGATTTTCTACTCCCGTATCACTTTCTATTTCTCTGCAGCGTCCATCGATCGATCGCCCTGCTGGGAGCTTAAAGGCGGCAGGCGAAGAGGGGTAGGAGGGGGGAGCCGAGGAGCAGCGCGGGGGGTGGCGGGCGGGGATCTGCTGAGCTGGCACCGCACCCGGTCCTAGGGGCTGTGAGGGGAGGGGAGGCCGGGGCGAGCCCCGGAGCCATGGCCCGGCCCGCTAGAACGACGCTGCGTTAAGGCGCCTCGGAGCAGGAACGGGAAGAAACACCAAACACAGCTCTCCAAGCAGACGCAGAGCTCACCCCCAAAACCAACCCTTGCGCAAAAAAAAAAAAAAAAAAAAAAGCTGCACCGGGGTCTGCAGGAGGAGGGGCCCAGGGAGAGCCGGGTGGAAGGGAGGTGGTGCCCACCCGTCGCCCTTCTCCGGACCTGCTTACTTCGAGGGCCTCCCCCTGAGTGGTGGGGACGCGCGCTGTCCGGCGGGGGAGGCAGGTCTCCCCTACCCCGCGCCTGTCGCCGTTTCGCAGCGCCCGGGGCTCTGTCTTGGCCTTCCACCCCTACGCCCCGCTTCCACCATGACGGTGATGTCGGGGGACAACGTGGATGAAGCCTCGGCTGCCCCGGGCCACCCCCAGGAGGGCAGCTACCCCCGGCAGACGGACCACGACGACCACGAGTGCTGCGAGCGCGTGGTCATCAACATCTCCGGGCTGCGCTTCGAGACGCAGCTCAAGACCCTGGCGCAGTTCCCCAACACGCTGCTGGGCAACCCCAAGAAGCGCATGCGCTACTTCGACCCGCTCCGCAACGAGTACTTCTTCGACCGGAACCGGCCCAGCTTCGACGCCATCCTCTACTACTACCAGTCGGGGGGCCGCCTGCGCCGGCCGGTCAACGTGCCCCTGGATATGTTCTCCGAGGAGATCAAATTCTATGAGTTGGGCGAGGAGGCCATGGAGAAGTTCCGGGAGGACGAGGGCTTCATTAAGGAGGAGGAGCGCCCCCTGCCGGAGAAGGAGTACCAGCGCCAGGTGTGGCTGCTCTTCGAGTACCCTGAGAGCTCGGGGCCCGCGCGGGTCATCGCCATCGTGTCGGTCATGGTCATCCTCATCTCCATCGTCATCTTCTGCCTGGAGACGCTGCCCGAGCTGAAGGACGAGAAGGACTTCACGGGCACCATCCACCGCATCGATAACACCACGGTCATCTACAGCTCCAACATCTTCACAGACCCCTTCTTCATCGTGGAAACTTTGTGTATCATCTGGTTCTCCTTCGAGCTGGTGGTGCGCTTCTTCGCCTGCCCCAGCAAGACAGACTTCTTTAAGAACATCATGAACTTCATTGACATCGTAGCCATCATCCCTTATTTCATCACCCTGGGCACAGAGATAGCGGAGCAGGAGGGGAACCAGAAGGGCGAGCAGGCCACCTCGCTGGCCATCCTCAGGGTCATCCGGCTGGTAAGGGTGTTTAGAATCTTCAAACTCTCCCGCCACTCCAAGGGCCTCCAGATCCTGGGCCAGACCCTCAAAGCTAGCATGAGGGAGTTAGGGCTGCTCATCTTTTTCCTCTTCATTGGGGTCATACTGTTCTCTAGTGCAGTGTACTTTGCCGAGGCGGAAGAAGCTGAGTCTCACTTCTCCAGTATCCCCGATGCTTTCTGGTGGGCGGTGGTGTCAATGACCACTGTGGGATACGGTGACATGTACCCTGTGACAATTGGAGGCAAGATCGTGGGCTCCTTGTGTGCCATCGCTGGTGTGCTGACAATTGCCCTGCCCGTACCTGTCATTGTGTCCAATTTCAACTATTTCTACCACCGAGAAACTGAGGGGGAAGAGCAGGCTCAGCTGCTCCACGTTAGCTCTCCTAACTTAGCCTCTGACAGTGACCTCAGCCGCCGCAGCTCCTCCACTCTGAGCAAGTCTGAGTACATGGAGATCGAAGAGGATATGAATCATAGCATAACCCATTACAGACAGGCCAATATCAGAACTGGCAATTGCACTACAGCTAATCAAAACTGTGTTAATAAGAGCAAGCTACTGACCGATGTTTAGGAAAAGCAAGGAAGCAGGCAGAAAAGCCCCACTCGAGAGACTTAAACGCCCCGGTGACTCCGTTCACGTTGTAGATACTTTAATAAGTAGTCTTTGAATGCTTTGCCTAACCGTCAATGCATTGTTGCATTGTGAATTTTGGGAGTGGCGAACCAGAAACTTTCAAGATACACACACACACACACACACACAGAGGAAACTTTTCATTTTGTTAAAAAAATGGGAAAGGAAAGAGTATTTTCTAAAACCAGCTTTAATAATGCAGTCTATGAAACTAGTCCAGGTAAAACAAAGTTCCTATGTTTTCCCCTGTTAAAACATTTTTAATATTTTGGCTGCTTTAAGACAACTGAAACGAAACCCAGATGGTCAGTTAGAAATATAAAATTAAAATTTGCACGGAACTCCAATTTAAGATCTTTGCAAACCTCGAAGCACAGTAAGGGCAGTGCTTCTGACACATCCTGTGTCATGTGATATACCAGCTGCAATGGGGAATGAATTCGTACTTTTATTGTGATCAGCTGAGCTATAGATTGAAAGGTAAACAAAGCCAGGATCACTTCCAACTGGCTCACAAAGCACCTTCTCCATCTGATACTGGTCCTGATCTGTGGGGATTTTCCCTCTGCCCCCTTCTCAGACTCCAGATCCAGACTCTTCTCTAAGAAAAGGGTAGCCAAGTCCATTTAGGTGGTTTCACCTGCAGTGCTGCTAAGGTTTTTCCAGCTGCAGGGCGTCCGTCAGTCTTCCCTCAGCAGTCCCGCACCTGGCCCTGGCCTTCCAACCTGGACGGCAGATCTTAGCCTCCTTATTGCAAGAGAGCACAAATGGAGTTACACGGAAGCATGCTTGAATCTGGTAACATTTATTTTACTTTTCGCATGCCAAGAATGTTAGCCCAGACAATAGGGAATAAGTTTACGTTGAGTTGAAGTCAACTCTTCTAAGAATAGATCCTTTTCATTTGCATTCACCAGAAGTGCACTCCTTCATTTATTAACTCTTTTAGTAAATAAAGGACTGTATTTAACTGCATATGTTAGTCAGATGGGAACAGTAACTTTTTGGAGTTCATAGCATGTTCTCTTATTCAGCATTATGGCCTATTTGATGAAGATGTACCTTGAATTAATTAATGCATGATTTCAGTAATAAAAATTTTAAACATGGTAAAAATTTACAAGTCCATGGGATGAAAGGCCCAAAAGAAATAATGGGGTGGGGGTGGGGACTCAGTTTTCCTACAGTGGACCAAGGGAGCGTCAGGCCGGGGCAGAGAGGGGACCAAGATGCCCCTCCCATAAATGGGAACTGCTAGAAACTCAATAAGTCACCAAGGTATATATAGTAACACCTAAGAACAAGCATTCTTTCTAGTTGAAAATAAACCAAGCAAAACAATCACACAAAAAAGGTGCAATATTGCATGTTTTTGGTGCATTCTTAAAATGTAAATGATAATGTTTATCTCTTGTATGCATCCAAAGCAGAGCTGATTTCTTTTTGCAGTCATGATTTGAAGTCTGTTAAGACTTCAGCCCTCCCCTTGAGGCTCCCTGAAGAAACTCAACCAATTGATTTAATAGTTGCTTAGTGCCTTTTTCCTGTACCCACAGTGAACTGCAGAAAGTGCCTCCATAACACAGCTGAGATGTTATGTAATGAGAGGGAGGAAGGGTTGGGGCACAGATATTTTGCCTTTTATTTTTCTATTTTGTTTTGTTTTTCCATCCTCACTCTCACTTCACCACTGTGAGAAGCCTCCTCCATCCTGGATCCTGCAGAGGAGAGATCCAGGAGGGTGCTGTCTCTCTGGCCATCCACTGGACTTGGTCCCTTGGGCACCTTGACTCTGAATGTGACCTGAGACCCATCTTTGAACTGGATCTGGACCGTGAACTTGTATTTTCTCTCTTCTCCATCAGAAGCCAAGAAAAACTTTTGGGGACTTTGTGTCCTGCGGAGGGCTGCTCTGAACATTCAAAGCCTCATTGGGTCCAGTGTGCACTCCTCGTACATTTCCTTATTCTTTCTTTGTTCATTATAGTACTTTGCAAATCTCTGACAGTCTGATCTTCTCAGGTGTCCTAGTGGATTTGGGGACACGGTGCATAATGACTTGCCCTCCTGGCCATCCCACTTAGGTTCCCTGCGATGTGCCTGTGACTGTCCCACCTGGCAGTCAGGTCATGGGCCAGGTGCCTGAAGAGAATGGTGGGGACCCTGCGCCACATACCCAGGCCTCTGGAGCCCACAGCTGCCCACCAGTGGAGAGGCGCTCACGCCCTTTTTAAGGACACAGAAGTGGGGAGTTTTCATTCTGCACTTGGCATGCAGTTGTCTACTGCTGACCACCTCACAGTCCGACCCCGCTTCTTCTGGAATCTTCCCTGTGACTTCCAGCCCTTTCTACCATCCTATCCTCGAACTAGCAGGCAGGCAGTCACCCAGAGGACTGCCAAGTCAGGCTGGCTGGCTTGATGAAAGGAAAGAACATGGATGTTTATTTCCCTGTGCAACTTCTGTGACTCTGAGAGATGAACACAGCCCCTTCCGGGAAGAGGAGGGGCCGACGACTGTGCAGCCTCTGACTCAGGGCATTCACTCCCTCTGTGATGTTCCCCGAGCTACTCCTGGCGTCCATCTCCTACTTGCTTCACAGTCCCCCCCAAGTGGAGAGGGCATGCCAGAGCCTCCCCCGGATTCCAGGGATGCCACCGTCTTTTCTTTGACTTTGAGGTCTAAGCCGCAACAGAACTCAAAACGCTGTGCTCTGTCAACAGCAATAACCCCCTCAATGTGTGGGGTGGATGGGTCAGAGGAGAGAGAGACCCGGATCACATCGGTGACGCATGGGCTGTGCTGCCTGCTCCTCCTGTCACCCTGGACTGGCCGATTCTTCACACACATTTCGGGAATAAGTGCTGCATGTCGTGAGGCTGTCTGCTGGGACTGTGACGAGCTGCTGCTGTGAAGCTGGGTGGTGGAGGAGGAGTGCTGCTTGCCCTTCTGGTGAGAGCGGAGTGCAGGGGTCATCTGTGTAGCATAGGCATGCGCGTCTGCCCAAGCTCCTATTCCTTGCACTGTAACGTGCTGAAATGTCTTTGTGGGCCTGAAGGTGCACTTAACAAAACTACCTATAAGGAATGACTTTTGTTTGGTTTACTTCTATTTATTTTATCAGGCTTTTGTCTTTCTGTCCCCTTAGGTCCTGAGCTTTGATGGCTCATGCCCCGTATGAGCTTTCTTCAGAAGATGACTTCTGATGTGCTGATAGCCATAGCTCAGCCCTTGTGGCTGGGCCCTAGTTCAGGAGGGTGGCACTGCAGGGCTGGGCCACATGAGGGCTGTTAGCCATCCCAGCGTCTCTGACGTGATTAACTCACCTCAAGTGATCTGAACCAGAGAGACCAAAGACATTCATTTTCTCTGTCCTCAGATTCTAGGTAATAAGTCCGAGCCAGGAGAGGGTTTCCTGCCTGCCCTTCCCTTTACCCCTCTGTATACCTCCTTCCTTTGAGACCTGATGATCAGTTAAGTTCATCTGCTGGGTGGATGTCCGTGGGTTAACCTGGCACAATCCAGTCAGCGGACAGCAGGTTTTTCTCCTGTATTGTGGCCAGTGGATAGCCATTTCCCTACCATGAAATTGCCCAGTGCATTTAGATTCCACAGTGGTGGAGCTGAAGCACAGTCCCCATAATTTGATTCACTTGAGAATAAGACCAAAAATACATGTAAATGGCTATTGAGAAATATATTTCCCAAGTGGAAATTTGGTTTAGTCCATGAAGGGCCTTCTTCATGCTGCATGTAGTTACACATTTTTCAAATTAGTATCAGTATAAACAGTTCCTAACCCTCCGTTTGATAGAGGAGACCTTAAAACCCATGATTTTTAGCAGCCTTAAGTTTTAATTCCTTGTTCGGTAGATTGGTAGGGTTGAGCAGAAAGGAGAAAGAGAACATTAGCAGAAGGCAATTCCCCATTTCTTCCAGGAGGAACTTCTTCCTGTGAGTGGTGAAATTGGTGGGTGGCAGCCATCCATAGAACAAAACACTGGAAAGACTATAAACTGCTGAATGACCACTTTTTCTTCCAGTTTTTTTTGCAAGCAAGAATGAAGTCCCTTGATGCTTACGTTCATGTTAAAAAGACAGATAAACTTAATTTTCTTTTTTTTTTTTTTGAGACAGGGTCTCACTTTGTAGTTCAGGCTGGCCCTGAGCTCACTATGTAGCCCAGGCAAGCCTCGAACTCAGCAATCCTCCTGCCTCTGCCTCCCGAGTGCTGGGATTACAGGTGTGAGCCACCACACCCAGCAGATAAACTTAAATTTTTAAAACCAGACCAAAAAAAAAAAAAATCCCAAGTTAAATTGTGAACTCAGGAAGTGGCCTCTCATCCACCACGCAGTGTATTAGTACTTGTACTTCTATCGGGGAATTTCAGGGTCTATGTGAACATGTCTGGCATGACTCAGGTAAATCTTAAAAGAATGTACATTACCATTTTTGTAATGAAATGAATGGGAACTTCATAACCAAGACGGTTCCATTTCCTTGGATCACTGTGCAGACTTATTTAGGGTGTGGACGCGAGGTGAGAAGTCTGTGGGTCAAACGCTAGTCTCTCTGCTCAGGTGAAATGAGCAGGGCTCTGTGGGGAAGCCGTACTGACCTCGGGGCTGCGAGCTTTCAGGAGAGCAGCCCAAGTCACGGTGATTTTCAGTTATGCTATGGAACAGCAGAGAGTCTTGAAAAATTTTATCCCATAACCAGAAAAGAAGGAATCATGTAAAGAAACAAAACAAAACAAAACAAAAAACAACCCTTGCAGAACAGTCCAGGTCAGAAGCTGTCTCCTCTCCAAAGCTTGCTGACACCCTTTCTCTTCCTCAGGGCACGTTTGGGGCCATGTGTGCCGTGGCTGTCCGTAGACCACGTGGGTGTTAATGGCCCACCTGTAGTGATGACAATAACATTGCAGAGGTCAGGAATGAAGACAGTAGCGTTGACTTGAAGTGCACCCTCAGGACAACAAACCATTTGAGCTGAAAGGCTTTTACTTTTGAGTTTGCCAGTTGCTCCCCCCCCAGTGAAGGGTGTGTCTCGCTCCCCCCCCTTGCAGTCCCCCTGCCCTAACTGTTCACCACGTCAGGTAGAGGACATCGAATGTTAGGACTCGAGAACCGAATTGATGCGCATAGTTTTCATCTATGCAATTTTACTTGCTTCTGTCACTTTATGATCTGTTCATATTTGGCATCAATTAAAGATAATTTTTAAGGATCTTATCACAGGCTTCCTCGTTTGCTTGTTGGTCTCCTGTTTAAATGGTCTTCTGGGGCCCTTTGGTCATGACCTCTGCTGTGGGGCCTCTGGTGAGTGTGATAATCCGGGATAAAACCACAAAGGAGCCTTGCTCCCACTGGCACTCATGGGTCAGTGAGTGTTTCTGCCATCTGGGGAATTGAAGTGGGTGCATTTTGTTGACAAATCCACGGTTTGGTCTCAGGTAAGATCTTGAGTGGAAGCTGTTGGAATTTGGCCTGTACTAGTGATGGCGGCTCAAGCTGTAGAAAGGAAAAAGTTAAATGAGGCCAAAGGCAGTAAGTGACTGGTTATGTTTGCTCACATTGCTTTTTTCATCCACAGTCCGAGAAGCTTTGCAGGAAGGAAAAGTGTGTGTTTGTATGTGTGCGCATGCGTATTTGTGTGCGTGTGTGTGACAGTGAAGTGGGCTGGCATCCAATGACTTGAAAATTAAACTATGTTGTTAGAAGTGGCTCTGAGGCTGCACAGCGTAGGGCTGTTGCTGTTCTTATCAATTTCCCACATAGCTCTCTGTGTAGTTAACCTTTCCTTCTTCCCATTTTTTCTAATGACTTTTGATGCATTTCCTTGGGACTCTTCCAGAGATCAAGATCTTTTTTTCTCTCTCTTCCTCATGGGTGTCCCTCTTTATATGAGCTCTTTTCTGTCCCAGCAGACAGGCTTTCATGGCAGCTTCACGACAGGAGGCCACAACGTGCCCAGTGGGCTGGGTGATGTGCGCATTGTCGTGGGCTTCCCTTGCATTATGACAGCTTCAGGCTGCAAGAGGTGGAGGTAAATCTTGCTTTTGCTTACAAGTTGCCACTGAAAGTAGGTCCTAAGTCTTTGCCAGCTGTCCATGATCTTTTGATTATGACCCGGTAACAGGCCAGACAGGTCTGCCTGAGAAGGAGAGAGAGAGCGAGATCTCTACCAGCAGCAGTGGGCACGTGTGCAGGGCTGGGTAGCACTCCCAGTGTGTTGCTCAGTGCTCAGCCTCAGAATGCTGTTCTGTGAGCAGATGCAGATAGGACAGCGGGGCTGCCAGGGAGCTGTGCTGCCTGGTCTGCTTCAGAGAGAACCAGCCAGAGCCGCTGAGGGCGGACAGCACACGTTGTCTGACCACAGCCCTCTGTTTCTGGGTGGGGGACCTGCCTCTGGACACCCATTCTAGATCCTGCCTAGCATGTTCAGGGAAGGCCGCCCTTCAGGTGCCTGCTTGCAGGTTCTAAGATGAGACTCCAAATGTCCCAGTTGCAAAATTGGAAAACTTCCCTTGGAACCAGCCAACTCAAAATACCCTATTAAATTAATTGAAGCAAAGATGCCATCAAATGTAAGATGCACCATTATTTGATGTATCTGTAAGAGAATATTGACAGGATTCCTCATTGGTTCATCCCAATTTTAGAGCTAGAACAATGTGTATTTTTAAAAACGAAGTCTTAGAATGGATGAAAATTCAGTGATTCTAACACATGTCCGCCTTTGTTTCCTGAGGTGATAAAAGGCTTCAATTCTGCTAAATTTAGCAGTTTTCTTTGGATCTGAACGGTGGCTAGAACCTTTGGTTTTTTTATTCAGTGCTGGAGGATAGAACCCAGAGCTTCCACACACCAGGCAAGCCCTCTACCGCCTGGCTAGAACCTGTAGGTTTTCTTTTAATTCTACTTTTAACTCACAGTGTTTCTGCTTGGCTTTAACCCCTAATCTAAGCTCATTCCAGGAGCTGGGGATGTGTTAACTACAAAGCAGTGCTGCGGAGACCATAACCTAGTCAGGGCTTCAGCCTGGCTGGGACGAGTGGGACGAGGGTGAGTCCTGCCTTCTGTGCATCTTGCCCCTTCACTGCGTCCCCTCCGTCACCCAGCCTTCCCATCACCAGCAGCTCCTTGAGGTTAGAAAGTCAGAGCCAGTCTGGCAGGTTTGCTCAGTAAGGTGCGAACAGCAATGTTCACTGTGCGTGGCCCTCTTTGCAGTCTGCAAATCACGTTCTCCTTAATTACATTCTTTTATTCTTCTTGGAGAATTAGGTAAGACCATCATGGGTGTTTTATTTTGTAGGCTAAAGGACCTGCTCAAGAGAGAGCAGGCCTGGGTGTATTAGGGATTCCACCGTCTAATGTCTGGCTCATGCCAGTGGCCAAATGGTTATTAGACTGACTGAATATTAAACAGCAGTGATGCTTTCTGAGCATATATAAGAAAAAGCAGGGGACTTTGTATGGGCACTTAGTGTCTGTGAGCCTTTTAATTGCTTGTTTCTAAAATAGAAATATAATACCTCTTAAAGGTGTATGGATTAAATGAGGCGATAAGGTCCATGTGTTTTGCAAATTCAAATGCATTGTATAAATATGAGTAGTAATGGATATGTTATTAATTAACAATGAAAGGACAAGCAAGAGAGAAAACACCCTTGGGCTAACCCTCCCTGGAGCAGCGCGTGAGCGGAGTGGCTAGAGCCCGGGGGTTGGAAGTGCTTTCTGGAGGAAACTTTAGTACAACCCACACCCATCACCAGACATACAGCAGCCCACAGCAGGCGGAGCTGCCGCTCCCGATCCTGTCCCTGCCCTGCCCTGTGACATGAATTTCCAAATCTTGAGTATCCAAGGTTGGCTCTGCCATGCCGAATGTTGAAGAGCCAGAAAGTACCTAATAGTTCTGTCACTTCTGATTGCCTCATTTCCTTGTGTGCAAAATATTGTCTGGTTTGATTTTTTTTCTCTTCCACCTGTGAATACTGAGAAATAAAGCAAGATGTTGCTTGGGAAGTTTTCTCATCTGCTTGTCTGAGAGATATTTTATAAATACAAGAAGCTATTCTTAGCTGTCCTTACTAAAACTAGAACAACCCTCACAAGCACTTATGAATCAATATAATTTCAGAATAGCATATACTATATAAGTGCTTATAAAAATTCATGAACTACATGTCTTGGTGGTGGTCCCACCCTTCCTTTTAAAAACAATTGTATTTACAAAGAAGTAAGCATCTGACTGTTTATCATATGGAAATTCACTATAACTGAAGAAGTTGGACATTTATATGTATCTTTGATTCACAAAACATTTTTATACAGAGTGAATTCAAGGGCAAATTGTTTTATCTGTTAATGATTTTTAAAAGCAGGTTTTATGTGATATGTCCTTGGCTGGTGTGACAGCCTCTTCTCAATGCTGTTTCAAGTGCTAAATATTAAATGCATTCTAGTGACATTTGCAGAGAAACTAACTCCAGTTGAAATTTTTTTTTTCAGAATTGAAATTAGAGGTGATCAGAATGATAATCAGATATGGTCAATGAGTAAGGGCTTAAGTTTAAAATAATTATGTTTTGAACTCAGGGCCAAATCCAACTTTTATTAAAAATTCTTATTCCTTGGGCCGGAGATTTAGCTCAGTAGTTCCAGCGCCTGCCTTGCAAGCACAATCCTGAGTTGGATCCTGGTAACCACATACATTGCTGGGTGTGGTGACTCACGCCCACCAGCAATCAATGCCACATACCATAGTGCCGGGCGTGGTGGCTCACGCCTGTAATCCCAGCACTCGGGAGACAGAGACGGGAGGATTGCTGAGTTCGAGGCTTGCCTGGGCTACATAGTGAGCTCAGGGCCAGCCTGAATTACAAAGCGAGACCCTGTCTCAAAAAAAAAAAAAAAATTCTTATTCCTCAATATAGCGAATTAGGAGTGTTTGGAAATCCAAGATACTTTAATTATCTTCACAATAATTTCACTCTCTCTCTCTTTGTATTTTTGCATTCCATGCAGTATCTTTTTACTTCTCAGCAGGGACATAATTTCTTTTTATGTGATTTTCAAAGGGAAACTTTCTAAGACTAAGGCTTACCGCACAGTATGTTCTTCCTCCATTATTAACAAGCAAAACATTTTTTTAATCTTAGAGAAAGTTGTACTTATGTCAACCCTTCAAAGATGAGACGCCTACCTCAGTTTTTGAAAGATTCCAAGATATTAGCTTTTTGTTACAGGATATTTCTAGTGAAGATGGAATAACTGTCTTTAATATTTCAACAGGATGCTGACATTTAAAAATAATATTCACTCTTAGTGGCTAAAAATAAGTAACTGTAAATATCATTTAATTACAGTGTTAGCCATTCCAAGAACAGAATAATGTGCCTGTACACACAGATTACTATGGTGAGAAAATGGGTTTGTCCACTGCAGACATCTCCAAGAGGTGCACTACAGCAGAGTGCTTTAGTAAAAAAAATACCTATTGGATATGCAGAAAGGTCAAATGTTGCTTAAAACTCAATACTTGACTTTAAGTATAAATTTTAAGGTTTGCAGCAAGAGTATGATGAATGAAATTAAAAGTAGGGTGTGTGTATGTCTTAAAGTCGGAAGGTTGGCATTGTCCCTCATTCTCAGATGGGTGAGTGGAACTGGGCTGAGGCTGAGGGAGATGGGACCTTGGCTTTAAGGGGATGACATCAGGGCAGTTGTTAATTACCCGGAGTTATTTTGGTACCAACATAGTGGACTAGCAGCTAGTGCCATTTATTGTTCAATGATGGGTGATGGTGCTGTTTTTAAAAGGCTGTGTATCTTCTCAGGCCAGTTTAGTGTGTTCAGGGAGCAACCAAGTTGTGATGGGTTGGTTGTTGTGACGCTGGGCTAAATTAGCCAGGAAACTTGATGGAGTTTGTTAAGGCAGACTCCTGGAGTCTGCACAGGGAACACAGGAACTGGAAACCCAGAAAACGTCTTGGGAAGCTTTGGTAGTGTTCATAAACCAAAGAGTAACATTTCACTAGGTACTAATCTAGTGGGGAAATGATCAAAGGTGATTTTAAAAGACAGTCTTAAAAGAACTGTTGAAGTGAAAAAATCATGTTTCATTTAGTGCATTTTCATTAGGTCCAATCTCTTATCATTCACATAAACCTCACTTTTATACTTACATTCTCAGACAGTTGTTCTATGAATGAAAATCCTGTATTTCTTAGCCTGTTACAATAATTCCCAACTTCTTTGTCTGGGCTGACATGTATTGAGCTAAATTTCCCCAATTCAAAACACAGTAGTTGGGATTCTCACTCAAATCTGATGCCCTTGTGCTGCCTCCTTTGGGGAGAACTCTTGTCTGTGGTTCATTCTTACAAAGTCTTACAGAGGGTGCCTTTTGTTTTTTTCTTTCCTATACCAGGGATCAAACTCAGAGCCTTTTGCTTGCAAGGTAGGCATGATGCCACTGAGCTGAAACCCTGGCCCCACAGAAACCGTCATTTTAATCAAAATGGTTTATTAGTAACTGAGTTTCCTCTCAAGAGCTGTAGCCTGAACGTTTGCAGAGACTGGCTCTTTGCCCCTTCTAGCCAGGGCTGGATTGATGTATTTCTCACATTTGTCCCAGCTTCCTTCAAAGGCTGGCGTAGGGTGGTGCTGGAAGATCGCTGATTATAGTCTTAGGCCATCTGACCGTTGGCTCTTTGAGAAATGATCTTTGGAACTGATGCTTGTATACATTCTAATGTCTTTCTGAGGGTCTTAAAAGTTGCTCTAGTAGGACAGCAGTGAAAGTGAGAAAGGAGGCCTGGGCGCTTAACTCCAAGAAGGAGAAATGAGACTCTATTAGAAAAAAAGGAGGCCAGTAGAGGAGTCTCTAGAATTGGAATTACAGTCCAGGTAGGTTCTTTCCCTTGTTTATGCTATAAAACTCCCATTTATGACTTGTTTGGGGCTCTGATATCTGCATCTCCAGGAAAACCTAGCCCCATCCCCAACAGATGCATATTGCACACAACCACCCGTGACAACCCCCCCCCACCACCTGTATGACTCACCTGCCTATCTGTGAACCTGTAGGTATCACTTGTGGTACAGGATAGGTATATGCCAGCCCCCAGTGAATGTCAACTGTTACTGAAGATGCATTTCCACTCCCTTGCAATGAATCTCACGAAGACATCCAGATAACATTTCCATTTGCAGTTAGGGAAGTTGCCATTCCAAACAAAGCAAAAGCAAAACTGAACAGCAGGAATTGAGCAACCCAGGCCAGCATGGTTTGGAGGCAGGTGCTCTCGGCGTGCTGGTCAGGCTCACTTGGATTCCGCCGGGCCTGTATTCCCTCTGTCTTCTCCTCAGGCAGCTCGAGCTCACAGCGATGGACGTGTGAACATGGAGCTGTGATGCGATTGGACGTGTGGCCATCTTTGAACATGACTGGGACACTCGGCCAAGTGTCGGAAGTTATTACCTTGAATTGGCAGATATTTGGGGTTGTGGCCAAGTACTTCTCTTCTTCCTGCTCTGAGACTATTTGCTGCTTTATAAACAGAGGCTTTCACAAGAGTATCTTGTCTCAGCTACATTTTGGGCTGACTCTCTAATGCTCAGATTGGATGAATGGAAGCCTTGTCATAAATGAATGAAAATGTGTGTGACGTAGTATGCTACAGGCATGCGGCTTCAATATTATTTATATTCACACCTCCGTACACTTGGGCCCTCTAGCTTTACTTAAACCCTAACTCTGTAGACTATCTGCCTCACATGTGGCACCCCCATAATCTAATGACATCTCAGTTAATGGGGAAATAACATATTCTTTTTACAACATTTTACAATTTATGAAGAGCTTTCACATCCATTTTATTTGATCATCACTCTTGCCACTTAAGTAGGAGGTAGGATATGCCTATTTCTTTCCAAGTCTCTAGGGAACAGACTGGGAGAGGAAAATTATTAAGGAGTGCTTTGAGGGTGATACCTGAGGGGAGGCTAGAGGTGGAGGGGAACAGAAGGAGCAGCTGTGTCGAAACTTAGCCTATACCAGGCCCACTCGTCCCTGCGGTGCTCTGCGATGGGGGGGGGGGGCCTTCAGGTTGTTCAGAGTGAAGTTGAGCCCAGTTTGTAGATTCTCTTGTTGCCTTATCTTGAGATGGAGCTGCCCTTGGAAGAACATGACCTTGGACAAGACAGCTGTTTCAGGGGCAGCTGCCCAGGAGGGCTGAAGGCTGAGGGCACTTCCAGTGAGCTGGGACCACGAGCTCTTCAGTCACGAAGGGAGGCTGGGGTGCCAGGTCAGAGCTCCCACTACGGAGGGAGAATAAGTCTGTAGCAAGAGGAGAGACACCAAGATGAGGCGAGGCAAACAGTGAAGCAGAAGGAACATTCGTCAGAGGGATCGTCAGTTTCCACTTTGCAGGAGTTGACTATAGTTCATAGATTGACTTGTTAAATGGACGGAGAGCTCGGCGGCCCCTTGAGGGGCTCATTCTAATGCACACTGGAAGGCCTCCTCCAGACCGGCCTGAGCTCTCCTGTATGGATCGAGCTCAATTATTAATCAGAGGCTATGGGCTGTCTAATGCACAGGCTGGGTAATCACGCTCCTCTGCACGGCATGCTCAGGGCACAGTTGGGATGGAGTTAAGCAGCCGCCCCTTCTTGTGTCTGGGCACCGCTGTGCTAGGCTGCTCTGAGGTCCTGTACAGATGCACCCGACCACTTGCGTGACTTAATGCATCTGCAGAGCATTAGCGTTTCCTCTTCATGTGTCACATGGATGATGAAGCAGTGCCTGGAAGGGAGCTGGTGGGAAGGGGCTTTTAAAAGCCAAGTCACAGCCCTTGCGGCACTATTGCCAGGACCCTAAGTGTTTTTGTGGCCAATTTAGAGTGGCTCAGCATGGAATTCATACACTGGCATCTTCCTTAGGTGAGTCAGTGTGACATTTGGTCTGACAATTATTTAGATTTTTTTTTCATCCATAAACACACCTCTGGGGAACTAATTGTTTGGCAGCTTTGCACTTGGATGTAAAAGCATCTCAGGGCCTTGTGATTAGTGGTGATTCCTGTTATTGGTGTCTCCAACCTGTTAGCAGGAAATTTGCATTCTGTGACAAAGACCAGCTTGATATGCTGGAAACAGATCTGGTCCAGAATGGATTTGAAACTACTCAGGAGAACAAATGGGGTTCCCCAGACTGCTGCCTTTGTATGGTATCAAATCACAGTTGTGTTGGGAATCTAGACTTTGTATTTTAAATCCCAAACCTTATCACTGTAGTAACTGAAGTTTAGAGCAAAAAAGCCAATTGCTTCTGGTTTACACAGTAAATCACTGAAGCCCATGATTTTTCCTCATCATAATCCAACCACTTCATGAAAAAAAAGTTGGGTTAGCTGTACTAAGGTTAGCCATTCTCAAAGATATCAGATACTCAGTGATATCCAGCTGTTGACAGACTCAGGGGACATGTGGCCAAAGGAAAAGGTGGTTCTTAAACAAAAAGGGACAGCAGCAGGCAGCCCCCCCACCTTTTTGCTGGAAGTATTGTTCCTGTCTATTTGTGTCCCTTTGCAGTGACTGTGCTTTCTCACATTTTTAAATTTTTGAATTAAAAATTTCTAGTTGGCCATAAAAGAACAGTTTATAATGACCTTGTTTCCAATCCACAGACTCTAGAAAAGGAAGTGACTGGGAAAGACTGAGTTGGAACAGGAAAACTCATTTATTTCTAGCACCCCAGAAACATCAGAGCAGTCAGCTCGTTCTCCCCAGACACACGAGCAAGCTCCCAAATAGATGACCTACTCCCTGCAGAGCTGGTCATGACCCGAAAGGTCCCCAAACAAACAAGGGCACTGCCATCCCTGTGTCTTCCCTGAAGCAGGGTCCCCCTTCTGTAGTGTATAATGAGTAGACACGGAACTGTAGGGACAGATCAGACGCAGCAAATACAAGGGGTGATCAAAATGCACAGTGGATGTTTACCGTTTAAAAATTCTGACAAGAGGTGATACATTGCCATTAATAGCCCATTCAAAATCATCCCCGCACACGGACCACACTTACCCCATGGTTCTTGCTCTTTTCTGAAGTAGCTCTGGAGTCCTCGGGAGTGAGTTTCTCTGTGTGGTGTGATTAAAGTGAATGCTGCTGCCGAGAGGCCACCATTCAGTGCAAAGTCAGGCCTTTAAAAACATGACGTTATGTCCTCATCCACCTTACTCACCAAAGCTAGCTTTATACAACTTCTGGGTGTTGCCCAGAGCCTGAATGACCATGAAGGGGGACTGTTTTGAGCCAGTTCAGGACATTAAGGCAGCAAAGCCTCTAAAGACCCTCACAGAAGACGACCCCAAGACTGCCTCCGAAAGTGGCAGGAGGGATGAACCCAGTGTGTGGGACACAAGGGGGAGTGTTGAAGAGGATTAATGGCAATATGTCATTTACCGTAACAAATTAAAAAATTTAACACATACCATTGTTTTTTTTTTTTTTTTTTTTGAGACAGGGTCTCTCTTTGTAGTTCAGGCTGGCCCTGAGTTCACGATGGTGCCCAGGCAAGCTGCTGCGAACTCAGCAATCCTCCTGCCTCTGTCTCCGGAGTGCTGGGATTACAGGCGTGAGCCACCACACCCGGCATTGTAGTACGTGGTATTGATTGCTGGTGGGCGTGAGTCTCCACGCCCAGCATTGTATGTGGTTATCGGGATTGAACTCAGGACCTTGCACTTGTGAGGCAGGTGCCGGAACCACTGAGCTAACCCTCCGGCCCCTGATGTATATATTTTTAAAAAATCTCAGATCACACGAAAAATAAATCTATGGTACAAGTTACCCGGTGCAATCCTGGACTTTACAGAAGATACGTTTGAGTTCATTGGAATCAAGTTATATTTTGGGAGGAAGAAACAGTGTGTAGTGTTGGGAGGTGTGTTTGGCATCTCAGGCTGAAGTGAAGGTTGAATGAGTTTATGAGCAGAAGCTCCAGTCCAGAGCTGGGACAGACCAACACAAGAATGAGAGTACTTTTATTTGCCTTGGCATGGACATTTCTTGGGTGCCACAGTAGCTACTGGAGGAGGAATAAAGAAGTCCACTCCTGTGGAGTTTTCCTTCTTTCTGTCTTTCCAGGCAGAGCAGCGCAGCCTGGGCAAGGTTTTAGCGGAAGTCTTCTCACTCAGAGAGGGTCACTGCAGTGTCAGAGATCTCAGACATGGGTGAGAGGGAAGTTGTCTTGCTATTTTTTTATTTTACTGAGAAGCAAAATCTGAGTTCAGCAACTGTTTACTAAGTGGATATGTCAGCGTGTCCTGTAACTCTCATAGTTGGTCTTGGTGAAATGTGAAGATGTGACTCGTTATTTCTATCAGAGCATTGAGATCATTTGTCAACAGGAGCTGAGCTGGTTGTAGACGTCACCTGTAGGCTACTGACAACAACCAGATCTGGTGTTAATAATGCCTTAGTATACATCATGGAATCAGAGTCTCAGATTGCACCTTAAGTCAGCTCTTTCTTTACTGTTTCTGCGTATGAGTCACCAGCAGCCTCCTTGTCAGGTTCTGGTCTCGGCATGTGTCACTAGAACACACGACAGCAATTTGTTTGTAGACACAGTTCCTTAATATGTTAAGGCATCGCTGACTCGATTTTACCCATGAACAATGACAGAACCATGAGAACTGTCCACCTGCTCCAGGCCACTAAGGCAGGAGATAGAAGAGACAGAATCAGAGACATGGCTTCTCCAAGTAGAATCCAGTTCGCAGCATCTCATGTTGGTAAGAAGAGAAAGGACCTCACGTGCGCACCAAGAGCCCATGAAAGCAGCGATCGATGTGTGCTGTCCACATGCCGTGCTAAGTCAGTCTGTCCTGGTCGCTGGTTGTTTAGTCTGATGTCAGGAGGATTCATCTAAGCAAGATCCAAGATGAATTTCCTCTTATAAGCAGAGACATTTGTAATTTGTGGAAATCCATAATTTAAAGACATTTGCTGCCATTTTCCTTTGACTAGCAGGTCAGACATAGTTGCCTACTTTACCAGTTTGTTCATATTGCAGGATGAAACACTGGATGTTTTTAGCATACCAGCTACTATTTCATTACCCAGAATTTAGGTGTGAAGAAAATATGTAGGCCTAAATAAAATCAAGCTTTGGAAAAATAGCAATTCAAAGCAGAACATCAATCCGCTCTTTCTCTGCTTCAAACATATTAATGCTTTGACATTGTATGGAGAGTAAAGTTCAGGCTGCTTAGCTTGGTAACAGAGGCCAGTTGAGACCCCATCCAGCCACCTCACACTCCCCTCCACTGTCTTCTCTCAGCGAGTGACAGTGTGGAACGGTCACTGTGCAGCAGCGTCTTCTGCTGCTTCCCCTTGCACACCTGTATTCACTCATCCTCTCAGAGCAGCTCACTATTTCTAGGAATGATGTACGCAGCCGAGTCAGTGTACCTTGGGATGCAGAGTCCTTTGCCTGCTGTCGTCCTGCTCTTCCCTTTTTACTTTTACTCGATAGCTCTTCTGTCCCTAAGGAGCCAGCTCAGACCACACCATCGGTACCTTCTTACAACATCAAAGCGTATTTAAAGGAATTCTCTGCTGGGCCTGTCACGTGCATTACCCCGAGTTCCCCTGGTGCAGTAGTCCTGTTGGCACGTGGTACATGCTCACTGAAGAAAGATGTAATATTTTGCTAAGTTGGACGCTACTGGGAGGACTCAAGAAAAATTTGCAAGCAGGTAAGATTTTTAAGTGCTTATGTATTATTGATGCCACAGCTATCTTCAAGGAGCATAATGTTCTAAAGTCTTTAGCCTTATTGTATCCTTCCAGATTTACCATTTGACTTTTGAAAATAGGGTAAATCGTTCTCCATCTGTCATTCGGGTGAGCAGGAAACAGACTTCTCTCCTTCCCGCAGCCATCGGTGTCATCCTTTCAGTTTCCAGCCTTGATACCTTACATTGAAAACGCGCAGTGAAGTTGATAGCTATACTCCTTCGAGCATCCCTGGGAGACAAGAAGGAGGCAGGGAGACCTCCCCGGAAAAGATTACCAAACAAGCCCAGAAAAGGAAGGGAAACTTCAACAAAATGACATCAAATTAATGGCAAAGCACAGGCTGGAAGCCAGAAAGCCCAGCAGGTTTGACATATCCTATTAGAAGTCAGACTATTACTATTCACAGCGCAGGGGATGCTGTTTTGTCTTTCTATTCTCTTGGGTCCAGGATCTCTGTAGGACTTTCCATTTGGACCTTCTGATGTTCGTGGCTCATGAAAGCAGATGGGAATAATGCTTACAGATTAATCAGCCCAACCCAAACATTTAGGTGAGGGGTGAGAGAAAGAAAGGAAATTTCATGATCACATTATAGGGAGATAACAGGTTTTTAGATAAGAATTTTCTAAATAAACGATTTTAGAGGAAAGTTGTGTGTTGTCTGCCCTGCTGGGGACCAGGGGTGCCCTGGTCGCTCTGCCCAGCAGAATCCTGTCCTGCCGAGGCGGCCTTCACCCTCCGAGGCTCATGCTATTTCCTTGTCCTTTGTGGTGATTGCAGCACCTCCCAATTTTGCACCCTTCTGCCTTTAATGAATGTGCTGCTAATGTTTTCCCTCCTGCCTCATCATTAATAAAGACGTTAAGGGAAACTGGGCCCATCACCAATCCATGGAACAGCCCACTAAACACCTCCCACCCACTCGCAACACAACCATTTATCATTACCCTTTGTTTACAATCCTTTCAACTCTTTCTAATCCATGTGGTAGTGCTTAGCTCCCAGCCAAGTTGCAGTCATTTTGAAAGGGATGCAGGGCCTCACTCTTCCCAGCTCTCTTGGAATCACTAGGAGAGCCTTTGCTTAGCGGAACAGTGATTGGTGAGAAGGGAAGGGTTTGGTGAGGAAAGAATACACATGCTTGGAGTCTGATGTCTTCTTAAGTGCCTATTTCCAGGGAAGAAGTGGATGGTACCCAGCGTGTTGACACAGGAGCCAGATGCCCAGAGAGAGGCAATGGCAGGCTGTTTGTGTGCTAGAGATGCCAGCAGCCTGTGTCAGCCCCAGGTTGTATGTAGAACCCTTCCATGCACGTGTGCACATATGTGCGCATGCGTGCACTCACACACACACACACACACACACGTGCACTTGTGCATGCATGCACTCATTTTCTTGTGGCTTAAAAATAGACTCACGGTTGCCCTTGGCTTCCAAATGTTGGATGAGGAACAGATTCTCATGCTCCTTTCTTAGGACTGGATTGCATTTGACTTTGACATCTAGGCTCTGGGAATGGAAAAATACATATGGAATGCTCTCTGTCCACATGGAGCTGTCAGTAGCGAGACAGAAGCAGCAACTTCCAGGGCCAGGAAATAAGCTCAGGAGGGGAGGGGCTTGTTCCAGAAGGAGGGTCTAGAGAGTGGTGAGGAGGGTTTGGCTCACTGTAAAGCAGCCTGATTTGTTTTGGGCTTTAATAGCTTAGCAGTTCATTCTGAGCATCCCTGGGTGGTGTGTTTATTCATATCCTGAGTGTCCTGAGCATTGGTCAGGCAGGCATCACTTCAAACAGTGGGTTCGTCTTTGCACGAGATACACTCATATGTTGGTTTCTTGCATTAATTTTTTTAGAACATTGTATTCACCTGTGATATTTGTTTCTGATACAATCTAATAATAAATTCTCATTATTTTCCTTTACTAATCCATGTTTATTTTGTGAAAAATAACCTTTAATTTTGTGCTATAGTCTGTAAAAACTCTTATCATGAGTACATTAGACATTAATTTCATACTTCCCTAAAACTCAGAGATATTCTTTTACAATACAGAATGGACACTTTTGGGACATGGCCACTGAATAAGAAGGAAGTACCAAAAGACTGGCAAAAGAAAAAACTGAAAAAGGGAGAAATACCAGTGGTTAGAGAGAAAAAGTCCATGCTATGAAGTGGAAAGACAAAAAAGACATTTCCTTATTGTCAACTCTTACTGTCTCCTCCCATCCACTTGCAGTGCAACCGTTTATCATTACCCTTTGTTTACAATCTTTTCAACTCTTTCTAATCCATGTGATGGTGCTTCATAATATGGAAATGACAGAACTTGAAAGAAGTGAAACTAAAAAACAAATCCGAAAATAGGTCAATGGTTACACCCCTTCTATGAGTGGTGTTGGTACAGCTCATGATCATGTAACAAGCTGTCCTGCAATCCAAAAGTGAGGTAAAACATGTCATTATAAAATATTTATGCATCTCTGGACCAAAGAGTATGGAACTTGAAGCAAGGAGATTCTAAAGTCATTTACAGTACAGATGAGATCTAAGAGACCAAATAATTGAAAAACATGGGGTAGCAAAAAACCCACCAGGATGTCCATAATCAATGTCTTTAGCATTATGACTAGCAGTTAGATGTGTCATAAAAATTACACCATCCATAGAAAAAAGAGGCCAACACAATGGTATTAACTATGTTGTTTAACATTAGATGCTACTGTTCAACTTGTAATGTTGCATTGTGTTTGAGTGTTTTAAGAAAAACTATTGAACAAATTTGACAAAATTGTCCTTTGTATATTTGCCATTACATTATCTTATAAAAATTAACAAAAAAGTATGAAAGTTTTGGTCATCCTGTATTTAAATATTGGGCTGGGAAGTGGTTAAAACAACAGGCATTTATTTCCTCTCAGTCTGGAGGCTGGATGTTGGAAACCAAGGCGCTGGCCCAGCTGCGCTCTCTGTCCGGGGACCGTCCTCCCTTTCTTCCTTCTCTTCTGGTAGCTGCTGACTCTTCCTGGCCCTGGTTGGCTTGTTCCTCACAACTCCAGTCCTCACTGCCCTTCCCACGGCCATCTTCCTGCCATGCATCTGTCCCCCAGCTTCCCTGGCTTAAAAGGGACAGCAGGTCTTGGAGTCAGGCCCACCCAAAGCCCTAAGGCATCATGACCCTTCACCCTTTGGTTCTTCTTTCCTGTCCCTGTGTCATTGACCATTGACTATGTTGTCTGCCCACTTCCTGCCTTCCTCAGTCTGTATTCAGTTCTGTGCCACCACTGAGACCTGGACAGAGCCAACCGGAGAAACTTTCCTTTAATCCGATTCATAGTACCTGCTTAGCAATCATCAGACTGATTTCAGCCAAGCGTTTTGCTCTGCTCTCTAGACTTCCAAAGCTCTGCCTTTACCTCTTTTCTGTGTTTGACCCTGGAGACTCATTTGTCCACACCTTTCCCACAGTGCTGCAGTCCTTATGGGCAGGAACTGCCCTGCGTACGTGTGCATATGTGTGTCCCCTGGGCCTGGCCTGGAGCTGGTGCTGAGAGCTGTGAGCACGAGTGGGACGGCAGGTGAATGAAAAAGCCAACAAACGAATGAGCAGTGATCTGATCTCAGAACTGAACTAGATATCAAAGAAACCGTTTCTCCTCTTTAAATTGTCCCCTCTTACCTATCTGCTTTAAAATTGCAGCAAATAAATCCAAAGGGAAATATGAGTTAAAATACATCACTTGGAAAAGAGAATGTGCTTCACTCTTGTTGTTTGGGGCTCTAGTCTGTTTGTCTGACCTCTCCAGCCCACTCTGCGGAGTCCTCCACGTCCAGAGACTGCTGCTCCCCACCCCTGGGCAGAGGAACCCCTGTGGTTGAAATGAGGCTTTGCACATTTTTCCTTTAGAGAGAGTCAGTACCTAAACACCTAACACCTAAGGGGAAAGGCAAGTGTAAATCCAAGTGTCACTGCTTCATCTTTCTTGGTCACTGTCCCATATCTCTCTCCCATTCTACCTCAGTCCTATACCTGCCACCGTGGGCTCCTCTTCCCGGGAGCATGTGAGCTTTTTGATGCCAGCCTTAGTGTTGGAGGGTGGTTGGCAAGGGTGTGGTATTATAGTTGTCCCCTTGGCTTGAGAAAGGAAGTGCCAGGGGCCAGCTGGACTGTGCTAGGCCTTGGCACGGTGTTGGTGATTGGGTTGGGACTCTGCCCCCTGAGTGTTAGAGGTGGCTCTGCCCCTACCAGGCAGTGTAATTGTGGGTATGTTACTTTCTGTGTCTGAGCCTCTCTTTCTCTTTCATTCCCAGTTCGGCCTCCAGGTTTTCCTTGCAGCTCTGTGGGCGTTTGTCAGGCTGAGACCACAGAGGACAAGATGATTCTTGTGAGGTGCAGACACAAGCGCTTCTCAGGAGAGTCTTGCAGTTGTAGGGAGCATGGCTTTGTGTTTTCCGGGACCATTCTCTGCTTTGTCCTGACTGATTCTCAGTCTTGTGTCTTTAGGGTCACATGAGGGAGGAAGAAGGTTGCGTCAAGTAGAGTCTAACTTTTATATTTCTTGTAACAGGTGGAGGAGGAAAATTAAAATTATATTTTTAATCAAATCTTTTTGGCTTTTTGAGGATTTGATTTGAAGGTTTTATACTCATTTTTCCCAGTAGTTTAAAGAAATAGAAATGGACAGTTCCCTTTAGTATTTAGCAGTACTTAGTCGAGTGACTCTTGCTGGCATTTACAAAGACATTGGTGATGCCGTGACAGGCTGGCTAGGCTGAACCTACTGAGCACATTTATTCATTTATCAATTATTCATGCTTGGACTTCTCCCAAAGATAAGGTGCGGGGACACACAGTAAAAGCTGCATTTCCAATTGGACTGTAGAGTCAAAGATAGAGGAGCCATGATATGATGGGAACAGAGGTAGTTGTACAAAAAAAGGTCTTTCTTTTGGCCAAGCACATGATTTTGTCTTTGAGATTCCTGGCAACCAAGGAGGAAACATAATCGACCACCCGGTTTTAGTTATCTTAGTAACAGACATATTCTAGGCCTTCAGATGAAAGAACTTCATGTTTTCTCTTACACCGCACTCTAAGTGCAATTCAGTTTCTGATTTTGTGTCAATTAGAATTACTTGAATACTTGACTAGTGCCTTTATAACAGATGTAGAAATTTTGTTTGATAAAACGATACTTTATATTGACCTTCAAATAAAGCTGAAGGGGTACTAAATTGTAATTATGAAAGCACAGTATTTCTACTTGGGTTAAGGACAAAGGTGTTTGCATTTTGTGATTTTTTTGAGTTGCACTGGATACAGAGATAGTTCTTAGAGAACTGAAGATCGAATTACTATCGTGTTCCTCATATCGTCTGTCATGGAGATTAGTGGGTACATGCATGCTTTGGACAGGCTCGAGTGCAAAGCCTATTAAGTTCCTCTGTTTATAGAAAGTTAAATGTGCTTTTAAGCTGCCACAGAGGTGGTTGGCAAAGGCAGCATCTTTCTGAACAGTTAGAGTTTATCTTCTTACCCTGTGTGGGAGGGAAGCTGGAGAGAGCAGACAGGTTCAGGTTTTGACTTTTAAAGTAAGGAAGCTCAACAGCTCCATGACTCTTCTGTGTGGCCTAACTCAGTCATCCAGGGAGATAGCCTTGAGTAGAAAATTTAATTCTTGAAGTGCAAGGAGAGAGTTATGTGTAATATTTTCCAAAGGTATTGAATCATGAAACTTCCACTCACGGCACAGCAAGACGTTCCATAGTTGCTTAGGAAATATAAAGCGTTCTGAAAAATGTGGCCTTACAGATGAATTAATCATTGTAAGAAATGATCAAAACTTGATTTGTGTGTTTAAAATACAATAAACAGTGACTAATATCATAAAGATATGTTCAGATGATGGGACAAGATATGTAGCATAGTCAAGCAGTCTTCAAAGAGATAAATCTCCCTTGGTGCTGGTTTGCAGTGGTGAGGGTTGAGCTGAGTGTTCCTTCCCCAGTGTTTTTGATAGATAAGGTCTGAAAGCTAAGCAGCAGCTGATCCCAGCATCAGTGTCTTACCCCAGGCCCTGCATTTGTGACAGGTACCGTGTGGAGCTGATAGCCTAACGGAACACTGTTCCTCTCCATCTTGGGGGCCGACCTCCCCACTGAGGCTCAGGCCAAGGAGCTAATGTGTTCTTAGCTCTTCCTTATCCCCCCTTTCTACCCAGGGCCATGTTGGAGCTGCCACTGCCAACTCAAGATGGCCAGTTGTTAAATGCTCAGGAATTTGACCGTGATGGGAGTATTCTCATCATGGAAGTCGGACCCTTCTTTATTCCTTGATGGGCCAGTTGTTAGACATTTACCAGCACTACAATGTTACCCCAAATGGTGAAATTATTATTATTATTATCCTTATTTTTGTACAAGGAAACTGAGGCAAAGAAAACTTGAGGAACTGGCAAAAGATCACATAGCTTGCTGGCCAGGCCACTGGTCTAGCTCTTCTGATACGTTGTCACTGTGTGTTTTGAGGGCAGCATTTCTACTCATGGGATACGTAGTTCAAGTGCAAATAGGACATCAAATGTGATAGAGTGTTGTAGCCGCCTAATGGAAGCACCACCATAATGAACTAAATCATTCAAAATCGCAAAGGCTGTAGCAGACCCTAAGCTTGGAGGCTCTGTGGTTCTAACAAGATTACAGACTGGACTATAGGTGATGGCAAACCTTTTAGAAATCAAGTCTCCAAACTGCAACCCCAACCCATTTATTTATCACAAAGTTCCAACACTACAGTGCCTCAGAACACTGAGGTTTTGGCTTGGAAGAAGCAACTCATACACCTGGGTCACATGTTGACAGGGCTCTGTGTGCCCGCTGTAGCACACATGCCATGGATTCAGCACCACTGCACTAGAAGAAAACAGACAGGAAAGCACATCCTTCACTGTTGTGTGTCATGTGGTGGGAGGTGGATACGAGGTCCTCTTACAGGACATGGGGGCAACACAACAAGGACTTAGAGCCAGGGTGTCTTCCTGGAAGAAGGGGCTACTAACCCAAGAGCTGAAGGGCAAGTCAGTTTTTGCAGACAAAGATCAAGTAAGGAGTGCAGAGTATTGAGGACAGTGCACCTTGGGGCCCCGCGGAGAGACAGCTCTAGGAGGCCAGGCAACCAGGGGGCCAGGGTGCGCAGGGCATGGAGCCAGCAAAGGTGGCCGGCAGGCAGTGGAGGGGCAGTTAGCAAGTGTTTCCAGCCATGGCTGAGACACCAGATGTGATAGCGAAGGCAAAGAGAAGACAGACTTCAGTAAGGGAGAGACACACTCAGCTTCACATTTATACTTCATCTGGCTGCCATTTGCAAAACAGGTGGGAAGGGTCCAGGCTAGAGACAGGTACTGTGCAGACTGAGACTCAGAAATCAGGTGAGGTGGCTGTTTGGAAGATAAAGACTCAATTTCTTCTGTTGGATTCATTTTAACCTGGGAGGTTGATAGTGAGGCTGGTGAGAACAGTTGTCAGTGCAGTGGTTGGGAGGCCTGAGAGCACAGGCTGAACCAATGGAGCAGGAGGGAGGGGCACAACAGCATTTATTGGCAAGAGATGGGGCAGCTGTCATGTGAGGCAGAGGAGGATATTTGCCTTTGCCACCATCTGAGAGAGCCTTTGTCCTGTCAGTGCTCCTTGTACTTGTCTGCTCACTCCTTGGAGTCTAAATCTTGTGCTATGGCAGGAAGGAGCCACCACATTGTGCCCAGCTCTCCACAAACCAGACCTGAGTTCTAGAGTGCTCTCTACTTCCTCTGGCCCTCTGGCCTCCTAATGATGGTTTCTTTAACTACTAGTTTTATTCATTCTTGGCCCTCTGAGGACAAAGAATGTGTTCGTTAGCTTTCCGTTACTCTAACAAGTACCTGAGACAATAAACTCAGAAAGAGGAAAGGTTTATTTTGGCTCACAGTTTTGCAGTGAGGCAACACGTCATGGTGGGAGCTCAGGGAGGGGTACAGTGGCTCTCTGTTGTCCTGGGAGTAAAAGTGGCCATGGGCACTTAAAAGAGGAAGCAGACCAAGGTCCCACCATTCCCCTCCAGGGCACTGCCCCAGTGCCCAAAGACCTTCCTTAAGGGCCCCTTCTGACCGTTCTGCACCACATCCCAGTGCTGCCCAAAGGGGAGCAAGGCTTAGAGGACAGCCCAGAGCCAGATTGTAGCAGGTTTGCATGCTGCCCTCTGTACATCCTGAGTTCTGCTTCCCAGGAGCTGCTCACCAACCCTTTGTGGAGTGATGGATTGGTGGTTGTCTTGTGGACTGATTAGTCACAATTGCATAAAAATAATTTTTAGACTTTGAGTTCCTGAAGGGTATTTTTTATTTAAGAAGGGCATTTGTTAACTCAAATGAATGTCTCTTTCGAGACTGTGGGGGAGCATGGTGGGAAGTAGAAGCGCTTAGAGCTCTTTGTCTCCATCTCACCACCAGTCCAGGCTCTCACGTCCCCCAGAGCAGGGGTGTGGGTTGGGGCTTCTTCTCAGCGCAGCTCATCACTTGCCTTTTGGCCGCTCCTCATCTGTGAAGTGGCATCAAGTTCTCTGGATTCCTGGACCTTGACTGCGGCTGCGGGTCTCCTACTCCCACGGGCCTCGGCCTGAGACCTGGCTGCGAAGGGCTCCTCAGACCCTCTGCCTTGCGTGTGCGGCTCTCCTGCAGCACACTGTGCCTTTGCCTGGTGGCCCTTTTTACTAGACAACCCTTAGCTGTTCTTCAAGACCCTCTCAACACCACTTGTCGATGGGACCTTTGTGACTCACGTAGGCAGATTTTGTTGCTTTATATATTTCTGCAGTAGCCCTTCATACATGATTGGGTAATTTATCAGATTAAAAGACTCTTCTTTTTTGAGCCATAAACTGTTTCTGTATAGACTCATTGCCTGGTCCATGTCATATCTATGGGATGGGAAAATAAATAAAGAAGATATACTTCCTGGTGGGTCCCTGGAGATAACGTTCTAGGAAGAAACCTTCCCGGCCCTCCTCAAGTTTGATTACCTCCTTAGTGTAGTTTAGCGGTGCTCAGCTGAAATCCAACTGTCTCTTGCATATCCTGTAACATCTCATCTGCCATATGCATTTGAATACCTCTCAGGAGGGCGCGTGTGAATGCTATTCCAACATGAAAGTGCTTTTGTTATACTTCCCTATAATTAGTTTCTCTATATAATGGGGCTTGCTAAATCGGGAATAGTTAGAGCCTATGTGGGGGCAGGAAATAAGACTGATAGATTATATTCAGCTCAAACCTTCAATCACTCATGAGATCTATTACAGACATAGCAGATGGTGGATGATTCTAAAAAGACTCATAGAAAGGACCCGCGGGGTACACTAGAACCAAGGCCAAGCGTTCCATCACGACTTACAGGGGTCAGACATCAAAACAGAAAGACACATGTTCTTTCTCCAAACATTTATTTATGCTCTGGCTCTTCTGCTTGCTGGATAGTGAAAAATATAGGCAAAAAACCTCTGCTGTCAGGGGAAGAGGGAGGTAATTAACAGTAAATAAATTATACAGAATTTTAGTGCTCTGTGTTATGGAGGGCAATAAGGCAGAGAACAAAAAGCAGTATCAGAGAACTCTGATTTTCCATAGAGAAGCCAGGAAAAGCAACTCTGAGGTCATGATCGTTAGATGAAGGGTGACAATGGTAAAACAGTGAGCCATCAGCTTCCAGGAGGATACACGTTCCAGATGGAGGGCTTGACCTTTCGAAGGCTTGGGGTGGACCTGTGCCTAGCTTGTTTAGACAACAGCAAAGCAGGCATGTCTAAGAGGAGCAGGCTGGATTGTGCTGGATTTATAGGTAGGTCATTTCAGGGATGTGGATTCAGAGAGATACAGGATCATACTGGAAGGTCACAAGCCAGGAAATAACCTTTGACCTCAGGCAGGGTAAACACAGATCTACCCTACTCCGCAGTTCAGTGAAATTAACAGGATTTCCTAGCAGCGAGCTCCAGCTTTGTTGGCACTAGGGGTTGATTTCCTGAAAGATAACCTTTCTGTAGATCAAGGGTAGAGATGAGCATGGGGGAGGGTTTCAGGATGATACAAGAGCATTACATTTATTTCTGCACTCTCTTTCTATTATTATTGTAGTGTTGTGTACTTTACTTTTAATATTATATCAGATTCTCAGAAGGATCGTGGAACCTCCATCCCTTGCAAGCACAGTTTCTGGCAGGGTTCGTGTTCCTGTGAGAACCTGGTGTCGCTGCTGATCTGATAGAAGGCAGCTCGGGTGACATTGTCCAGATGATACTGAGCAGCTGTCCACATATCTGTGCCATGGGGCCCCTGTTGGGCCACAGAGTGGCACTGACCTGCAGTTTGGGGATTGAGGGCCCCTAGTCTACAGGAAGACCAGGCTGAGAGAGATATCACAGCTCAGATTCCACGCTCTTTCTCCGTCTGGTCTACTGCTTTACTACTTTCCCTGAATGAAAATTCATTCAAAGATCTTGGCAGTTCTCACGTCAGCACTGAGCAGCACAGATGAACAAGGTCAATGCAATTTCTCACTTGGACAGAGTTCACAGTATGTTGAGGAAGACAGTACATACCAGGCCACTGTGTGCTGGGCAGGAGAAGACACTATGAGCAACAAGAGACCAAACCTTGTCTAAGGTCACAAAGACATCTCGCCAGATGAAGGGACACCTAAACAAAAATCTGATAGAGGAGTAAGAGTGCATTTCAGGTCAAAGATATTGCACATAGAAGGTGCTAAGATCAGGAGAAATGCGGCCCTTCTTGACCATAGGCATAGGATAAGTGAGCAGTATGGCCTAGTGAAGACATAGGGGACAGGAAGGAGGCCTGGGACGAATCTGGAGAGGTAGGGGAGGACCACTTCATGTCTAGGAACTGATTTTAAGGATGATAGGAAGGAAGAGGGTGATGGTGTGGTAAGGTCATGGTAATGACATGTTGAGGTGATTGTGGCTGCGCTGTGGTAGATGGATCGCCTGGTAGATACCAGGAAGGACATTATGAAGTCTAGGCAAACAGTGATGAAGGTTTTGGCTAGCCATGTGGCTGGGGTGAAAAAAAAAAGTGGGTTCAGGACATACTAGGACATGAACAGAATTTTGTGACTGATTGAATATGGCGGAGGTAGGGAATGGGAAATACCCAGGATGGCTTCCAGGCTTCTGGCCTGGGTGCTGAACTCTGATATCTGTGATACGGGAAGATGAACAGGCTGGGGAGGAGGTCCAGGCAGTGATTTCTGGCTGCAAGGGTCTGGGAGAGGTGTGAAGCACTGAGTTAAGTACACAGCTCTGAATGTGGGAAGCAAGGCTGGTGCCCCCTGGAGGTGAAAACTGGGAAGTTCCGGGCACGAGAACCATACAGGAAGCCTGGGGCACGGATGTGACCATCAAGGAGAGAGGCACAGTCTGAGAGTCCAGATAGGGCCCGCACAGCTGCCACATGCAATGAGAATGAGGCTCCGAGTGGTCCACAGAGAGCCAGGAGCAGGTGGTTTCTCCACACCGAGAGAAGGAAGGGATGGTGTGACGTTTGCTGTTGACCCCAGCTCTGGTCATGTCTTTCCGAGGCTGTGTCAACCAGGTTTGGTTTTTTAGGCCGTCTCTGCAGCTACAAAAAAAAAAAAAAAAAAGGAGAAAGAAGGCACATTTCCTCATTTGCTTCCTTCCCCTCTTGCTTCACGGAACTCAGGATGCTTTAGTCATGTGTTTGCAGATGTGTGCAGTTTACAGAATGTTTTTTGAGTATTACTTTTGTGTTTCTGGAGTACTGTGGATGGAACCCAGGATCTCATGTGTGCTAAACAAAGGCTCCACACTGAGCTATACTCTAACCCTGGAAAAAAATCTCCGGACCTATTTAAGTTACCCTATAAAGTGGGGAATTAGTAATTTTCCTCGAAGTGGCTTAAATGACAGCATCAACTTCTACAAATATTCCTAGGATCTCACGTTCTCCTCTGTCCATCCACACTGGCTCTTTCTTCCTTTTGCAAGTACAACACTGGTGCTCAGAGGTGGCCTCTTTCAAGAACAGGCAAGGTGTTGTCCATGACGTAAGCTCAGTGCCTAGCCTCTGGTGTTGGAGTTCTTTGCCTGCACATACCCTCAGCCACACCCATGGGTACAGTTCAGGGCTCTCCCTCACAGGGGTATTTTCTTCAAATGGAATTAATGCAAGAGACTGGGAGGAACTTATACTCCCAGAGACAGTTTTGGAGAGAGCATTTGATTTTGCTTATCCGTGCTAAGCTTTCAGGTTCTTGTTCTCCGCTAAAAGGTTGTGCAGAAATGTAAAGATAGACATGCTACTGACATGGACTTGCTGGAGTGAACTGAAGAATTTCACCAGAAGTAAGAAGTAACAATGGGCTAATGTTACACTTTATTCTCATCATCCAAAGGGTCGGGAACTATGGCAATTGACTTCTGAAACTGTATTGTTTTTGTTACCTTAAAGTAGCGTTGTTTTACTTTGGCTCTTGATGTCAGCAGTTTCAGTCCACAGTTGGCGGCTCCCAGGCAGAACCATCATGGTGGAAGGGAGTGCTGGAGGAAAGCTGCCCCACTCAAGGGGCAGGAAGCAGAGAGCAGGGGCAGAGACCCTGAGAAGAAGGGGCCAGGGAGCAGACGTGGTGCCAAGGTCATTTCTGTGCCCCACCCAGACACTCCCAGAACTTTGCTTCACTGATCTTCTCCTAGGTATCCCTTAAGTCAGTCGCAAAACAGTCCAGATGAACCATCACTATGACAACAGGCAGGTTCGGTTACAGGGAAAGGATAACATCAAGGATAACATCCTTGGTGGAAGACTGGCTGACAAGTCACTGAGAAAGGGATAATATTTGCAGTATCTGAAAATGATGAGGTAGTTGACGTAGAAAAGTGAAGCCCACAGAGGGCTGGGAGTGTGGCTCGGGGTACAGCCCTTGCTGAGCATGTGCACAGCTCTGGTTTCTGCCCCGGGACTGCAGAAAGCAAACAGAAACCACAGGAAGAAATTGAAAGTGGAAAACAGGTTAATGGCTTTCAGATGTTTGGAGACATGCACTAATTGGTAAACAAAAAGCAATGTTAATTTAAAAAAATTAGAGGTTGCTTTAGACTTGTCATAATGACAAAATTTGTAACATGGCACCATCCTTAGTGTGCAGACAGAGGAGCCCTCTGGCTACCAAATGCAGTACTGGCCCCACCACGGACAGCTCTGGTGAAAGGCCATGGGCAGATGGGGAAGAGGACGGCTCCTCCCGTGTCCTCTGTGGTGATCGGCAGCAGGACGCAGCCCAGGAGTCATTGCTGTGTGGACGGACAAGCTACATGGTGTGTCACATGGGGGAAGATAGCACACGAAGCTGTAAACAGTTCTTACAGTGCTGACCCCCGTGAAGCAGAACTCTAACACATGCTCACTGAAGTCATACGTGTACAATAGAGACTGTCTACCTACCTGTGAGCACACTGTCCACACAAGGAAACAGACATGTCAGATAGGTCCTGCCAGGGACTCAGAAAAGGGAGCAGGAGTCACATCGGGAAGAAGAGGATAGGGTAGAAAGATAGTTCCACGAAACAACTGCCTCTTTGGTACTGAGGGAAGCCCGACTCCACTCCCAGGACCTGAGGTCTGGAGAGAAGGCCAGAGAAAGGCCATGTGCGGTGCCGCCCTGAGCCCGGTCTCTCCCCGCTGTCAGGTCTCAGCTTTCTCACCTGGGAGATGTAGACAGTGAGCAGCTCCCGGAAGGGTCGTAGTCCATATTTCATTCTAGCACTGGGAATCGAACCCAGGACCTCATGCATGTTGGGCAGGTGTCCTGTCCCTCAGTCTGTCCCTGGTGGAGCTGAGAGGAGGAAAGCAGTCTAGTTGGCACATAGATGAGCACAGTGCGCCTTCAGCCCTTTCTGTCTGGGGGCTTTTGCCTCCATGTCCCTCTTTAGGTGGGTCCTCAGATTTCCCAGGTCTGCTCTGTGCCTCCTCTCTCCAGCAGGCACTGCTGCTCTGCCAACAGGGTCCACATGGTCCCTATCCGGATGCTAGAAGAGCAGTGTGGCATGGCCGGTCTCCATGAACCCCTCCCTCGCCCAGCCCAGGCTAGTTTTCCAGGTCCTGGGCCTGCCGTTTCCTCGGCCTGACACCTGGGTCCTGTGCCCTCGCTCACACTGATGAAAGGCTGCCCTGCTTCTCTCGGACCTGTGTCCTTGTCACCCACTTAATTCAGTCAACCTGACCAACAGCATGTGCACCTCCTCAAGGTTTTTATTTGGCCTTCTTTGATTTTTATCTACTCTCTCGAAAGCCCTGGTCAGAAGTGAGCAGAGGATGCCCTTCCGTGGTTTGCAGGTCTGTCCAGTGGAATCCGGCCTTCTAATGGGACAGCGCACTCTGTGCTCGGAGGCCCCGCTCCCACACTCACCACGCTCTTCAGCCTCAGAGGCAGCCACAGAGCTGTCGGGCTTCTCTTGTGTCCTTACAGACAGCCCTAGAGTTCTCTGTCTTTCATTTACAGTTCCGCTGGCACCTCCAGGGCGCTGAGCACCGTGAGAGGTTATTCTACTTCCTCTGTGCAGAATCTCCTTCCTCCTCATTTTTGTATCATTATCTCCTATTCATGCTTATGAGGTTGAGCTACTCTTATTTGCATTTTTGCAGCACCTCTGTGTCTCTTAGTGCTGTGCTTTTCACAGCTTGTTTTGCATTTATGACCGAACTAGAAGTGCTGGGGCCTAGGGATCACATCCGTGTGCCTGGCTCCAGGCCGGTGCAAAGTGGCCATCCATGGTAGCTGCCTATCAGACGAAGTGTTGTGGCACTATGTAGTGCTGCTGTACCCCCACTTTTAAAGACAGGGAAGGAACCCGAGATACTGCAAGCCCACACCCTATTCTTTTTACTTTTTCATGTAAAGATTTTCTACCAAAATATCATCCCCATATTACAACAGCATTTTAAGATTTGCAATCAGTGGCTTTGGAGTCTTAACAAAGTCGTGCAGTCATCCTCATTGTCTAGTTCTAAGACATTTTTGTCCTAGTGTGCTCCCTGGTGTCACCTCCACTCCTCACTCCCTCTGTCCCGACCAGCCACTTATCGGCAGCTCTCCGACTCATTGGTCTGCCTTTTCTGGACTTGCCAGGTAAAGAGAATCAGGTGAATTTTGGTCTTCTGGACCAGGTTTCTATCACTCAGGCTAATGTCCTCAGGGGCAGATTTTCAGCAAGGACCAATACTTTGTTCATTTTCATGGGAGGATAAGATTTCATTTTGAGGCTGGGTCACCTCTGCTTATCGATCCATTGGTTGATGACTAGATATTTGAGTTGTTATGAATAACAACTCTGTGAGCATTTATGGGTAAGTTTTTGTGTAAATTATCCTTTCAATTTCTTGGTTTATATAGATAGGAAAGGAACTGCTAGGTTAAATGATAACTCAGTATTTAACTTTTTGAAGAATCACGGAACTCTTTTCTAAAGTGGCCAGACCAGTGCTGATGAAACAACTGATTTCTGCATAGGCTGGTTATTATTTTCCTTTCTTTTTCTTTCTTGTTGAGACAGGGTCTCACTTGTAGCCAAGCCTGGCCTCTTAATCTGTTGTCCTTCTGCTTCAGCCTCCCCGGTGTAGGACTAGAGACACCATCATGTCTGGCTTCCATTTTCTTTTTATTAAAAAATTTAAACCACCCTAAAGGCCTCAAGCCCCTCTTTTCTTATGTGTATCATCCTGTGTCCTTTTATGGGAAAATGATTCAGCTGAGGTCCTGCGTTGACAGTGGATGTGTCATTTAACCCGTGGTGTCTCTTCTTTCTCTCACACTGAGAACCCCTCCCCCTGGTGCCCGGTGGGCAGAGGCAAGGTGGGGAGGCCTGTCCACCTCCTGGCTGGGCTGTTACTGCTGCCGAGCTCTTCCCGTGCCCTCTTCAGTTCTTAGGGGAACCGTGTGGCGAGACGCTGACCTGGGAGGCTGGAGCGGGCCAGATCCCATCTTCCGGTCCTCATCCCAGGTCCAGGCTGCTCTGTGCATGCTTTAGGTGCATCTCGAAGGTGGGGAGCCCTGAGAGAAACCAGAACCAGAACCTGGCTGGGCCTGAGTGCTGAGGGATAACGGCGAGGCTGTGGCGGAGCCATCTTGTGCCACACAGTGGTCTGTGGGAGCCCGGTCCTGCGGCTCTGCGTGCCAGGCCTGGACTGCGGACTGGCACTGTCCTCACTTATTTACATGATACCTCAGTCCCCAAGTCCGTGCCTGGACCTGGGCTGCCTGAGCTCTGAGCTGGCACTGTGTGGGGCCACCCCTCAGCGCAGGAGCTGTCGACCACGGCTCTGCTGCAAGGATCTGGAGCGGCCCTGTCCAGCCCCGCAGTGCAGGACCTGCTCGGGCGCAGTCTAAGCGCTTCTGGCTCTGCAGCAGCGTGTTGGGTTTGCAGAAAGTTTCTAGTTGTGTGTTGTGCACACTTCTGGGGTTCAGCATGATGTTTAGATACATGCGTAATGATCGGATCAGGGTCATCAGCACAGCTCTTTCCCTGGATATTTACTATTTCTTTGTGCTGAGAACACTCAGAATCCTGTCTTGCAGCTGCTGTGAGCTGGTCACCGTGTGGCTGTCGGCTCCAGCTGTCCTGCTGATGGACTCCTGTGGCAGCCTCTGTCCATGGCCGCGCCTCTGCCCAGATCCTCAGTCGCTCTGCTGTCTGCCTTCATGAGACCAGCTTCTGTAGACTCTCTGAGTGGGTAATGTCGTGTGCTCCTCATCTCTGTTTTGAGAGGTTATGTCAACGTGATGTCCACTGGTCCCTCCACGTTGCCTCATGTGGTGGGACGTCTTTATCTATGGCAGGTTTATCGAACAAGACAGGCAGGTAGAGACGTGGATGCGTGTGGGTTAGAGAGGGAGGTGGGAGAATGGCAAAGCCAGCAGACATTCTGGTGGGGCCGGGGGGCCCATGGTGCAGCTCTGCAGCCGGATTCCTGGGGGAGCTTTTCCAGTTCAATACATACCATAATTCAGCTCTCTGAAGATGAAAAATAACATCATCTTTGATTGAGATTTTCATTCTTTAAAAAATACTATCAGATATACCTCTATCAGTGCCACCCGGCATCTCTGGACAGACCCTTCTGTTTGCTTCTTCTCTGGAGATGTCACAGCCTGGGGGTCAGGAGACTGAAAGGGCAGCCACAGAGGTGACCAGAAGTGTGGGGCTTTCCTTTTCTCTCTCCCATCCTTTCTCTCATTCTCCCCTCTCATTTCTCTCCTCTTTTTCTCCTTCCTTCCTGCCCTTTCTTCTTCCTTCTCTTCCTCCTCCCTTCCTTCTGTGATTGTGTGGCAGTCAGGAGCCAGCCAGGGTGATGCCTGGGGCCCTCAGAACCAGGATCTGTGACATCTCCAGAGAAGAAGCAAACAGAAGGGTCTGTCCAGAGATGCCGGGTGGCACTGATGGAGGTATATCTGATAGTATTTTTTAAAGAATGAAAACCTCAATCAAAGATGATGTTATTTTTCATCTTCAGAGAGCTGAATTATGGTATGTATTGAAATATCAGGTTACTTGGTGCTTTGTAGAAATTAAAAATTAAGTCCATGAGTATTTTTAGGCATACACTGTACTTTCATATTGGTATTTCCTTTCTGTTTTCAGAGTAAAAAGTCAAATGGTGTAGAAGGAAGGGAGAGAGGGAGAGAAACAGAAATGCCTCTTGGCTCCAGAAGGTCGTCGCCCTGAAATGACTTACGTAGCGTGGACAGAAGAGATCCCTGTGCCCGCATCCTAAGCATGCTCGTGGGTGTGAAGCACATGATGGATGCAGCTAGTTTTTCCAACTTTCTTCCACTGTTCACTTTCCTCTTGAGTGTGTAGAAGGAGGCATGATAGACAGAGGACCCCAAATGAAAAGAAAAGCCGCCAATCAAAGAGGAAACCGCAGGCGGGAGAAGGGAACCTCTCGAGGACTGAAGGTGGAGGCCCGGGCGGGTGTGAGGCTTCTCCTGCTTTGACCCCAGTGCAGCTCGGCCAGTCTTCAGCGCGTGGGAGAGGAAGTGCCTGGGCTCAAGCACGTGTTTCAGTGATGTAAAGACCTGTGGGTTCCTGCTCTCCTCTGTCTTTGTGCTTTAACTTGACATGACTCATTTGTTCAGAATACTGGCTTATAATGAACTCAGTAGCCAAATGGTGGCCACAGTCCCTTTTTGAGGCTGGTGTAGGGGCTTTTTCTGTATCCAGCCTTGAGAGGGGGCTGAGCCCCGGACAGGGCTGCTCTGTAGAGAGGCCTGAAGGGAGATTCCTGGGGTGACCCCTTGTGTGTGGGGGCAGGGTGAAGGGGGAGGAAGAAGAATCAGATTAGAGGAGAGAGGCCGGGGCAGGAGTGTGGTCAGCAGGCAGATAGCCATGAGTCTTCCTGACTTCCCATTGCGCCCCCCAGACTGGCCCGACCTGCTTGGGTTCCTTGGTGACTTGAGCACCAGCCCTTTCCTTAAAGCCTGCTTAAGCCCTGGGTGCTTTCCTCTTTTTTCTAACCCTTGTGCACTGTCACTTTATCACCTTAACAGAACTTACTATATTAAAACAGAAAAGCTTGAAGTTTTCCCCAAGCTCATTAAGACTCCGTCATTACTAAATGATGACTTGCAAAATACTTTTTGGTGATTAACTTGTAAATGAAGTGAAAACATATGGATTAATTTTTTCCCACCAGGGAAGTGATTGCAAATTTATTTTCTATTTTGGTGAAAATAACATATTTGAAAACTTATTTTACATGCATGCACGCGCATGCGTGCGCGCACACACACACACACACACACACACAGACACACACACACACACACATTTAAAAGACTTTTCCAGACCATTGTAGAGGGATCTGGGGCTGCAAAAAAACACGAAAACCCCAAAACTGACCTAAAACTGGGGTTTGCCCTTAAACTTGCTGCCTGTTTAGACGCTGTGGTTGCTTTTGCCAGGAAAACTCAGTGGGGTGTGAATTTAACCTCATGTACGCCCAGTGGTCAGTCCTCCTTGGGACTATTTCTTCTCATGCAATTGACTGAGAGCAGGCCTGGGCCTAATGCTGCTCTTCCATTTACTCTAAGACCATAGGGAAGTTTCATAACCCTTCCAGGTAACAGTTTCCCTTTCTGCAAAATGGGGTTCTCATGAGAGTCATATGAAATAAAGACCAGTTATATAAGATGGTGCTAAGATAAGTAATCCCTTGATAGCACACTGTGTACCAAGGAAGCCTGAACTAAAGAGAAGTATGTTAAAAGTAGGGGTGTCGAGAAGCTGCAGAATTCCTGGGGATCAATAGTGTGATGTAGCTGAGAACTCCCCCGTCACCCGTTTTTCCACCTTAGTCTGCCCATCTTCCTCCCTCTGGGCGAATATGGACAGCAGGGTGGGAGACCCTGCCTGTGGCACTCCCTCGGCCATCACATCCGCTGCGACACCGTGGTCATCGTCTGGCTATGTGATATCTTCCCTCACAGTCACTGTGGACTTAGCGCGTTCATGATGGTGAGCTCTGGCCTTCGCTGTGGTCTGTGAACCTGTCCGTGGACTTTGGCTATGTGGGGAGGGCCTGGCCTCTTGTCAACATTCCCCGAAACGCGACACAGGCATTTTAGTTCCTGGCCTTTACAAAGCCGCCAGTACCGGGAGCAGCATCAGCATTTTCCTGCGGTTGGGTGTGGGGTGATTTGCACCTTTAGTGGCTTTCTTTTCTCTGAGTCCTTTGCTTGTCTAGATGATTTATGGGGTGGGCCTGTCTAAGTAGCCTATCTAAGGAAATATGCATGAATCGGGAACAGTTGATGTGTGTGTGTGTGTGTATGTGTGTGTACACACGCACGTGTGCACACATGCTCTGTCTGTATGAGGCTCTCAACACCCTGAGAGGCTCATTCTGTTGCTAGCTGATCGTCCTTTAATCTTTTTCCTGTTTTAGTTTTTTTCAGCACATGTTTGCAGTACCCGCACTTTGCAGTCATCTTGGGGCACCGGTACAGGGACATGAGACAACTGCTTCCTTTTTAATCTCCCCTCCCTCCCTTCTCCACTGGCTCCCCTTCCCCAGTTTCCTTCCTACTGGTGTTGTGGGAAATCAAGAAAGAAAACACAGAGACAGAAGTCGGATAAAACTTGAAAGCTTTACTCCAGGAGGATTCAATTCTGACCTGAAACAGTCTTGGAGATTTGGCCAGAGCTTAACTGTACTTTCCCTCTTAATAGGGGTTTTTACACAAGCATTTTTAGTATCTTCAGAAGTTATGTTTAGAATCAATCCAAGCCAGCAGTAAACACAAATTGTAATTTGAAAGGGCAAGTGGAACAGATATCCTGCCTTGTTTTAACTCACAGCAACTTCTCTATCTGTTCTTTTCCTCCCTTGCCTTTCCCTTGTTCCTATTTCCGCTACAGTGTTACTAATCTTAGCTTGCTTATGGCTTATGATGCTCACATTCAGGGAGGTCTGTATGGCCCTGTATAGCGCATCTTTATTCTACTGGCCTTCCCTCCCTCCCCCGTCTCTTGTACCTTTTCTCATTTGCAAGAGGTGCATCCTCTTGTTGCCTCCCACCCATCATCCACTGATTGGTTTGTTTGAAGCCTGCCTCGCGCAGCTGGAAATGCCACACAGTATTTAAGCTTGTGTGTCTGGTTTACATCACCCAGCATTGTATTTTCCTACAGGTATCTCACATTTGCCTTTCTTCATAGCCAAGTAGTATTCGGTTATATACAGACACCACATTTTCTTTATCCAGTTGTCTGTTGACAGTTATACAGGCTGCTTTTGGGATTTGGCTGTTGTGAATTATGACACTGCCTTTGGTTTTGAGTTCAGGCTGACCTTGAATTCACTGTGTAGCCCAGGCTGGCCTTGAGCTATGGCTGTCCTCTTTCCTCAGCCTCTCGAGTGCAGGAATTACAGGCATCCACCACACACCTGCCTCGTGCTGGTACTTTAATAAGAGAATTCTGGGGTCTTGGGGAGCGATGGAAATTGCTAGGTCTCAGAAGAAAGGCTTGTGGACTTTCATAGTTCCTGCAGCTGGTTGGGAGGTCAAAGCCAAACATGAGGAACAGAGAGACAGAACTCTGGGAAGGGGTGATGTGCACGGTCAGTGGGCTCTTCTGTACCCCCCTTAGGCTACGTTGTTCCCCAGACTCAAATATCAGCCTGGCAAGTCTGGTGGCTCAGAAACGCTTCCTGCAGCCCCACAGTGCCCGGGTGTATCAAAGGAGAGGCGCCTGGCCTTTTGCATCCCCGCTGACACCCTGGCGTGTGGTTCCCTGTAGCAGGAATTGCTGACTGTGGGAGTCTGTTCCCCCCCAGCAACTGTAGTTGTGCAGCCACCACGGAACAAAGGAGATGAGGAGCTGGGAGGAGAGTCAGGCGCTGGCGGCCCTGCTGACTCCCAGCCCTCTGACCTGTCTCTGCCCACGGTGTTTCTGTGTTGGCTCTTAGGCCAGCAGAAACCCCAGCTCTGTTTACTTTGGTTCATCTAAGTTCCAGTTTTAAGCCAAGTCAGGGAATTCTTCACTGAATTCTCATGTCCTGGTTACTTTTCTCATTGCTGAGACAAAATCCCTGACACTCGGAGTTCAAGGAGGAAAGATTTGTTTAGCTCACAGTCTAGAGAGGTTTCGGTCCATAGTGGGTCCCAAGGAGGGTGGTGTGGCAGAGAGGCATTGCAAGAGAGAAACAGTCTATGGCAGGGCAGGCAGAAGGCAGCAAAACAGTGAGGCAGCCACAGCAGTAGCAGCTTCTCTCTGTCCATTATTTTTCTTCCAGTGCAGGTAACTCTCAGATCGAGAAAGACACTGTTAATCCCAGATGTGGTGGCAGACCTCAAAAGCCCTGCCTGTGACCACATGCGGCTGTGGGGACACAGCTAGACACATCCTGAGCAGTCCAAGACAGAGGTCCCGAGGCTTGAGAGACAGGGGACACAGTCTCTGCCCACAAAGCTCTATTTGGGGATGGCTATGGCTTAGCAAGCCATGTGCCTGAGCAGGGCTCCCTGCAGGGCTGAGGAAGGCAGGGGGAAGATACCTACCCAGCCACTAGAAGGTAGGATGTGTGGGGCAAGGCATATTGGAACAAGGAGGCTTCAGGAGGTGAAAAACCGAGACACACTTGGAGTAAGAGGAAAGCTGTGTGAGGCCAGGAGTGTGTGGAGCCCCGTTCCATTCTCAGAGTACCAGGTTGGTCCACATGAGGCCGTGTGGGGCTGGGGAGGTGTGGCACGGAGAGGGAGGGGTGGAGGCTGGGAGAGGTGAGCACCAGGAGGGACCTGAAGGAGCTCCTGGTCCACAGCAGTGGGTGACAGAGGTGTCCATAAGTACAAAGCTCCTTCCCTGTCTGGGATTGAAGGCTGGGAGCAAAACTAGGTCGATTAAGAGCCTTCACCTTGTGTTGGGAATCATATAGAACATAAATACACTGTGGTGTCAAAGAGGCCATTAATGATGGGCTGGACTCCAAGTCATGCTCTAAACACCCCCGGCTGGGTTTACTGCTCTTCTGCTCTCCCTCTCTCCCTCTCTCTCTCCCTCCCTCCCTCCTCCTCCCCCCCTTCTCTCTCTTTCAGGACTGAGAATTGAACCCTGGCTCCTAAATTTTCTGAGAGATGTCTTGCTATGTATATAAGTTGCCCAGGCTGGGCTCGAACTTGTGGCCCTCCTGCCTCAGCCTCCCAGAGTGCTAAGACTACAGGTGTGTGCCGCCACACCTGGGTGCTTCTCTGCTCTTGCTCTCGACTGGGTCCAAAGAGTTAAGAGCATGAACAAGGATGCTGTGTGGGATGTGCACAGATCGTGAGGAGAGAAGCAGCCGGAAATGCTCAGGCAGAGCAGAGGGAGCAGAAGTGTGCACAGTAACGATGCATTAGAGCAAAAATGTGAATTGCGGTTGGAGGGTGTGAATGACTCACTGCCGAGCAGAGAGCAGAGCAGAGCGGGGCACGGTCATTGCTTTCTGGCAGGAAAGGTGCAGGCGATGCCAGCACTTGGCATCCAGTGTAGATAGAGGCTGAACTCTGAGCTCAACACAGAGAATTTACCCCCAGGATTCAAGGGGAAGTACACCTGTCATAGAGTTAGGAAGTGGTATCTGCTGGTGTCACCTTGGACACAGAGGCTGTCAGAGTTTAGACCTTTTGGCTAATGTTTCCGCCCTGCTGGAGGTTAAAGTGACCCTCTCCCATGTCTCTGCCCCTCGGGGCGAAACCCTCCCCTGGGACGAGGACCACTTAGCCACAGCGTTCTCCCTCCTTTGCTTGGGACGCTGGGAACTGGACCTGGTGCCTTCACGCTCACCAGTGTTCCGCCCTCTTTTTGAAACAGGGCTTGCTGTGTTGGTAAGCTGCGCTTGAACGAGTGACCTCCCAGCATCCTGGAGCGCTGGGTTACAGGCCTTCTCTACAGGCCCGTTTCACAGATGCTAGAGGGAAGCTGAGCCGTTTCTGTAGCTTGCTCAGGGTCACACGGCTAGTGTACTAAAGGGTGATAGTGAGACCCTGGCAGGGCAGCTCCAGAGACCTTCCCTACCGGGCTGTGCCTTCTCCAGAATGGTCTGACTGAATGAGGTGAAGCAGTGGGGAAATATGGAAATGGCTGTGCATGCTGGCCGAGGTGTGTGCGGTTGCATCTGAAAATTTCCAGGGCATTTAGGATAATACAGTAGTAAGAAAAGCCACACCCCTCGGCGCTGGGGGCGGGCAGAGTGAGCATCCAGCTGAGGGGAGGCAAAACTTGTTTGCTTTGTCTCCTGAATTTCTGTTTTATTCTGGCTTCTTCCTTGAATCTCTCTGTTTTTATGGTTCTACTTTGTCTCTTCTCTCCGTCTTCTCCTCCCCCACCTCCTTCTCCCCCCACACACATTCATGCATATGCACACACACACACACACACAGGCAGACACACCCACACTCACGCTGGCTCACGTTCTCTAGATTTAGAGAGACAGAGACAGCCTGGTTCCCTGCCCCCCCAGGAGTGCTAAAAGCCCATCCATCTGTTTCAGATCTGCTTATTATCTGAAATTTTGCCTTATGGAGAGAGAGGGAGGCTGGGATCCCTGTGTCCTCTCATTCTTTTTAAATACAGAGACATGACTATTTCTCCCCTGATCAGCACATTAGTAAAAGCGGGCCGGCCCGAGGATGCCATTTGGGTGCCTCCTTAGGGAAGTCAGTGGAGGGCCTTCTGCAGAAGGGTGCGCTGTCCCTTGCTAAGGACTGAGCTGGAGGTGACGGCAGGCAGTCAGCAACCTGGGCTAGAGTACAAAGTCTGAGGCCAGGCAGGGCCAGGACTCCAGGCTTCCTGTCGGGGGAGTGCAGTGTGGTGGGGTCTAGGGGTTCGAAGGTGCTTCTGTCTGCTACAGTTTTGCCTCCCTAGAGTTCAGTCTTTCCTAGCGGTGCTGAAATGGGATCCCACAGGCTAGGGCTCCTGGGAATGCGTTCTTCCTGCCCGGAGCCCTGTGCTGACCTGCTGTTGCCTACGGCCCTCCGGTAGCCTCTCCTGGCTGGCTGCTTCGCGGCCCCACACCGGCGCCTCCTCTTTGCTGAGTTGCTGCAGAAACTCGGTCCTCTGTGGTCCAGTTTTCCCTCTGGCCTGTCCAGGCCCGCAGCAGGTCCAAGCCTGGACTCCAGTCACACCCATGCTCCGCGCTGCTGACCTTCTAGATGGGAAGACCAGGGTGCCGAGCCAGAGGCTCTCTCTGACAGTGCTTCCACGTCATCTTGAAAGGGAGGGCACAGCAGCCCTAGCCCCTCACGCTGCACTCCATATTGACATGCTTTGTAGGGCAGAACCCTCTGGGGAAAGCGTGTAATTTTAGTCCTTGTCATGGGGTCTTGGAGTTAGTGCTGTCGCAGGTGGATGGGGGACTCCACACATGCCATCCTCAGGAGTCACCTATCGCATATGCTGATGTCCTGGCTGTGCCTTTGGATGCTCTGAAGTCACACTCCTCTCCACAGGGTTAGACCTACACAGGGTCTTCCTTACCCAGCTCATTCCTTTCACGCAATGACCCACTGTGTGGCTTCGGAAACAGATTCTGGCTGCATTAATAAAGTCCTATAGACTGTTCAGCCTATGAACAATAGAAATTTGTCTCTCAAGTTCTAGAGTCTAGAAGCCCAAGATCAAGGTGCCTGGATGTGTGAGCTCAGGCTCATGCCCTTTTCGTGTTCATAGTGTCGCCTTCTCACTGGGTCGGGACACGGAGGACAGGACAAGCGTCCTCTCAGGGCTCTCTGCACTGATCCCGTTCCCACGTGCTCTGCCCTCATGACCCGCTCCACTCCAGAGGGCCCATGCCAATGCCATCACATGGGAATGGGGTTTCATCTATGGATGTTTTCACTTGTGGCACAGAACTGAACTATTGGGGTTTTTTTCTGGGGCTTACTTTCCTTGAAAAAAGGGCCCAAGGCTGGAGGTCAAAGTGACTCTCTTCCATGTCTCTGCCCCGTGGGATGAAATCCTCCCCTGTACCTGAACTGCCCACACGGGCAGGCAGGAGTGGGTGGAAGTGCTGTCCCTGTGACGTTGGTGCCCAGAGCCGGGAATGCTGAGCACTGTGCCCTGCTGCAGTCGACCTGGACCATGAGGAAGGGAAGAGACAGGCTAGGAAATCACCCAGTCAAGGGCCGCAGAGACACGCATCTGCTGTGAGTGCAGGAGTCTGGTGTCCACCAGCCCCTGGCCCAGAAAGGAAAGGGCTGCCCGAGGCCTTGGAGCCAGGGGAGGTGGCTGGACAGGAGCCCGGCCGTGAGGCCAGTTCTGCCGTTGAGCAACATGCAACTGCTAGACTCTGTCCATCGGAGAACTGGAACTGTGGCTTTCCTTTAGAGAGAAAATTTGCTTGTTTGGTTTAGATTTTCCTTCTTTTTCTGGAGGACACCAACAGCCTCTGCCTTCAAGGGTAACATTAGCAGGGCCAGAGATTTAGCTCAGTGGTTCCGGCGCCTGCCTCGCAAGCACAAGGTCCTGAGTTTGATCCCGGTAACCACACATAATGCTGGGCATGGTGACTCACACCCACCAGCAATCAACACCACATACCACAGTGCTGGGCGTGTTGGCTCACGCCTGTAATCCCAGCACTTGGGAGGCAGAGGCAGGAGGCTTGATGTGAGTTCGAGGCTCACCTGGGCTACATAGTGAGCTCAGGGACAGCCTGAATTACAAAGCGAGACCCTGTCTCAAAAAAAAAAAAAAAAAAAAGAGTAACATTAGCAACTAGGAATGGTGGTGCATGCCTGTAATGCCAGCACTCTGGGAGGCTGAGGCAAGAGGATTGCCAGTTAGAGGTCAGTCTGGACGTCTCAACAACTTAGCAAGACCCAGTCTCAAAATAAAAATTAAAACAGGGCTTGGTTGTAAGCTCAGTATAAAGGCCCCTGGTTCAGTCACCAACACATGGAGAGTTGTGTGAGTGCAGTGACTTCCTTGGGATGGTGTGGGGCTCTCAGACCAAGCCATGTCCCTCACTGAGGGGCGGAGCACAGACTCTGGCCGAGAGGGTGTCAAAGGCATGGTCTATTCTCAGCTCTGGTGCTGTGGCTTCTTGTTCTTGGTTCAGACACCTGTTAGCATCCACATCTTGTGCCTGGCCTGGGCACTGCTGGGCACATGTGTTCCACAGTAAGGGCCTTGGTGAGGTGGTTTTGAGCAGAGAACCTGCGATGTCTAAGTGTGCGTCAGTCACCCCAACCAGGCAGCTGAGTGTTTGATGAAAGTATGTTTGCAGTGGGGGTGAACTGGGGCCAGCGCCTGTGGTCTTGGAGTCCCTCAGTGCCTGTGATAGAGAGGAAGTATGGTGGCTGAGAGCCTCCCTCTTGCTCTGTAGGTTTACTGCTAGGCTTCTTCACCTGTTCTGTAGTCTCAAGATGGCAGGAAATGTGCCACCTGGGCCTCTGCTCTGGTCTCACACAAAGGCAATGGATGAGGGCCATGGTCTTCTGACCCCTGTGCCTCTGGATTTCGCTGCTGGGTCACTCTGGGTTGGCCATCATTATCCCAGTCTTGCTAGGCAGCTCTCCCCACCACCATCCTTCTGGGTTTTGGTGTGGCTTCCTCTGCATCTCATTTCAGGATTTAGGATATGAGCAACAGAACCCTTTCTCCCTTCAGAAACTCAGACTCTGATGGGGAATATCATTTAATCATCTGTGGCTACGATAGAATACCAGAGGCTGTAAATTTTATAAAGCAAAGAGGTTTACTTGCTCACAGCTCTGGAAGTACAGGAGGGAGACATCAACATCGGCTAGGCTCTGGAGAGGGCATCTTGGTTATGTCACATGGCAGGAGGCATCACGGTGCCATGTCCTAAGAGGGAGGGACCATAGGGAGAGATAGAAAGTCATAGGAATTCAGAGGCCTGGCTCGCTTTTTATAACAACAAGCAATAGCTGGGACCCTATGAGATTACATGTTGCCTTCTGAGGCTAGTATTCTTGAAGGTCTTTTTCAAGACCTTCAAGGATCAACCATATCCCAACACTGCCTTGCGGACATGTGGCGTGGAGCTGGGAGATACCCACAGTGTCCTGGAGGCCTCTGCCCACCCCAGAGTCACTGCAGTGAGAAAGACCTGTGGTGCCGTGGAGCATCGTGCACGACTCGTTACTCTCTCCAGAGACAGCAGGGACAGAAGGCAGCTCAGCAGCAGGAACGCTTGGTTTGAGCCTTGGCCAGATCTGGTGGACAAGGTCAGTACCCAAATATAGGCAGCAGGAAGACACGGGCACAGGCCCTCTGGAAGCGGAAATGACAGTGTATTAAGGACTGTGCATTCCCTTTCACTGCCGACAGTGGAGACTGGTTAGAAGTAGTTAGAGAGAAAGAAGAGATTTTTGAATTATTCTGGCTGGGCATGGTGGTGCATATTACAATTAGTTTAGCTTAGGTTTGGGTTCATGGTTCCGAGGGCCCAGAACTTAATGCGATGGCTCCCTCCTCTGGGCCTCTGACGAGGGTGCACGTCATGGCGAAGTGAGCTGCTCCCTGCAGGAAAGTGAAGAGGAAGAAGAGGCTTGGGCCCGCTCTCCCCACAGGGCACCTTCCACTGGGCCCTGCTGTAGCAGGAGGGGAAGGCAGAGGGCTCTGGGAGCTCCAAAAATGTCTGTATCCCAGTGAGCATCGTGGGGTCCAGCCAGACAGGTCCAGGCAGCCCCTGAAAAGCTGAGGGCAGAAAAGGCGACTGGTCAGACTTGTGTACTTGAGGTTTGATCAGAAGAGTGAAGCCCCTCTCAGGTGTAAAAGTGGTAATACCAAAGAGCGGCATAGAACCTGTGAACCACAGAGCGCTGTTTGGGGTTCCTGCCCTCTGAGTCTCCCTGTCTGATCCCCCAATCTGTGCAGGCATCGCTGCATCATGAGGGTCAGCTCAGGATGTGCCAGGCTGTATTTTCAGACTGCATTCAAATTCTTTCCGGAGCAGGGCCTGACTGGCCACTCTGAGAGCTTGAGGGCTCGTGGGCCCGGACGCCTGCTGGGCTCGGGTTTGGCCAGCTCCACAGAGCCAGGAGCTTTTGCAGGCAGATGCTGCCGGACAGCCCAACAGGAAGCCGCCTGAGCGCTGCTCTGGGTGGCCCCACCCTCAGCGGGCTCCTGTGAGTCACCTGGCTGTCACTCCCAAGCGGGCGCTAAGCCGTGCTCCCTCTGCTCTCCCTGTGGCAGGCAAGCGCGACTGACACTTTCTAATTGCACAATCATTTTTCATTTGTCAAGACCCACCTGTCTCCGTGCAAAATAGAGACTGACAGTCATCTGGGGGTGGACACGTATCAGCGGGAGGAAGCAGGGACATTTTGCTGAGAGCTACTGCAGGAGCATGGGTAGCAGGAGCTTCTGAAAGGCTGCGATGAAAGAGGCAGAGGCCTCGGGTCTGCAGGCGACTCCAGGCTGCCCACAGGGGCCTTTAATTTTCTCATCTGTGCGACACCAGATCAGAGCACCCGCTCCCCATATATATGGTAACAGACCCATGGCCCAGCGTCCTGGCCAAGAGCCGACAGCTGGTTCAGTGCCTGCTCTCTGTTCCTGATTGGACCTTTCCCATGCATCTCCCTGGGTGCTGGACTGTCGGGGGGCTGGGCCAGGTGCATCACAGCTGGATGGGGAAGCCGAGAATGTTTCACTGTGGCCTCGGCCTTCTCTGAGAGGATGACCTCCTTACTGCGAATCCCCAGCCTGTCTAAAGGTGACCTCAGGGCTGGAAGGGTGGGTGATTTCATTTGCAGGAAGACTTGACCTACAACTATTCTCACAGTACCTGATTTATGAACTCAGGCTACAGGTCTGACACTGTGTTTTAACGTACTGCTTCTCCGGGGCTCAAACACACTGAAGACAAATGGCTCCTCTGCCCAGCACGGGGTGTTCAGAATGATGTGCATATGTGTACTTAGATCTACTATAGAGAACTTATAAATGATCTTTGCTTCACACTTTGGACTTGTTGAAAAATAGGAGCAAACAGTTGGAAGAGTGGGGATCAGACAGCAGCATTTTTCAGAGAAAAAGTAGCAGTGGAGAACAAGACATGGTCTGGGGCCCCGGGAAAGGTTTATGCAGTTGTCACCCATGAATTAAACTCGGTCAGAGGGAGAGTTGGGTATCCCAGGGCCTGGCACAAAGGAGGAAGGAGAGCGTGGCTTCCGTGCCCTCAGCTCACACCAGCAAGCTGGGACCGAGCCTGCTCATCTTCAGCTGGGTGCAGGTGTACAGGTGGTGCAGGCGGGTGCCACCTGTCCAGGCCGAAGGTCCCTGGGTATCTATCACTTCCCACCACGGGGCAAACACCAGACGTCTACAGCTTACGTGGCTTCAGTCCACGCCATCGGCTCCAAGGCAGAAGTGGCTTCGTGGAAGGACCAGGTCTGAGGGGGAGAAGGGAGGGCTGGGACAGGAAGGGACCACTCCAGCCGGCCCGGAAGCTTCCCAGGGGCCAAGTCCCCTGGTGCGTGCAGCACCCCATCACCCGAGAATCGGGGACCCCCAGAACTGGACTGTCACACCGAGCCCTCCCTCTCGCGTTCCTCTCTCCTCCCATCCAGTGCGACAAGAAGTTACACTCGATACTCCCCAAGGAGAGACGCGTCCCTTTCCCCCAGCCCCTCCACTACTTCCATGGAATACACGCCTTCCTCACCCCTCTCCTGACGGCCCACCACTCCCTCTTCTGTCGGCTGCTTTCTTCCCACCTGAGTTCCTGTGCACAGCAAATTGAACACCTGGTTTAAGACTATAAGTCAGATCACTTGACTGTCTCCAGTAACTCTTCCTGGTTTCCTGTCAGAGCAAAGTCTCAGCTCTCTGTTTGCACCCGAGCACGCTTCACAGGGCCTGATATAGAGCAGGCTCAGCACATGTGCCTGACAGAGTCAGTCCTGCAGCCTTATGAGCCTCTCCTGGGGGCGGAGGCCGAGAAGGGGTGGGGGTGCCCGGTGCCACTGAGGGTGTGGGCGGTGAAGTGAGGAGGAGAGGGTCCTGCATGGCTGCCTGGGCAAGGTCTGGACAGCTGCTCCCCTGTCGACGTGCCCACCCCAGGGACGTGGATGAACTGGGGGCAAAAGCAAACCCGAGAGTGTCCAGGTCTTGGTTGTCATGTGGGCCCAGCTCCATTTGTTCTGCCTCACAGAGTTAAACCAACCTTCCTTCCTTCCGTCTGTTTGTCCTTCCTTCCTTCCGTCCATCCTTCCTTCCATCCTTCCATCTTTCCTTCCTTCCATCCATCTGTCCTTCCTTCTTTCCTTCTGTCCGTCCTTCCTTCCATCCATCCTTCCTTCCATCTGTCCTTCCTTCCTTCCATCCTTCCTTCCATCCATCTGTCCTTCCTTCCTTCCTTCCTTCCTTCCTTCCTTCCTTCCTTCCTTCCTTCCTTCCTTCCTTCCTTCCTTCCTTCCTTCCTTCCTTCCATCTGTCCTTTCTTCCTTCTGTCCTTCCTTCCTTCCTTCTCCTCTCTCTCTTTCTTTCTTCCTTTCTTCTTTCTTTCTCTCTTCTTTCTTTTCTAGGGATATGAGATACACAGTGTGATAAAAATATGGTAAATGTTTCATTTTTAATATGTGTTATTGCAGTATCAGCCACATTCCCGTTGCTGTTAATCCCCTGAAATAATCCTGAACTGAGTAGAGTGGACTTTTCTCCAGGTGTCAGTCGTGAAGCGTCCTCCGGGAAAGCAGGGTGGGCCACGGGGACAGGACCCGTCCTCACAGCTCGAGAGCTGCGGGAGCCGCTTCTCCTTCCCCTCTGTGCCCTGGGTGGGAGGAAAGCCTGACACGATCCCACAGGACCAGGGCACAGACTGGTTCCCCTCCCCCCAGACACCAAAGCTTCCTCTGCTCTGGACCCCTGTGTTAAATGCTGTAGACTCTGCCTGTAATCTAAGCGCACCCTTCCACGAGCAGCACCTGACATCGTCTCGGATTCCTGGCGGTGCCGGCAGTGTAAGTGCCCCTGGACGGTTACCACCCTGCCGTGTCGTGGACAGCGACAAGAAAAACAGCCTGCATGTGCTCAGCGCAGACGACCTCTCCTTTTCTAATATTCCTAATCTCTGTTCTTTGAGTCTGAGGTGGGACCTGAGGGTAGGAAGGAGCTGACTCACGTGCTCTCTGAGGGAGAATCTCCCTCCTCTCAGCAAAGGCTCTGGCTCACGCCAACGGCCTTCTTGCAGAAACGGAAGGCCGTGCGGTGGCCAGAGGCCTCAGTTTGAGTCCTGGTCCAGCACTGAGGCTCTGCTGCTCCCGGGTCTCTCCAAGTCCCCCCTTTATCCTCTGTGGTGAGGTAACAAACTCTAACAGCTCCCACCTCACACTGCTGCAGAGGTCACGCAAACAATACGCACAGAACTATTCCATCCGGGACATCAGAAAGTGTAGCATGCAACTCATCACCGTGATGGTAAGAGTGGTCCTGGGGATAATGACAATAGCATCATAAAGACTTCACAGCATCTTCCTGTGCTGCTAAATCACGGATGCTCGGTTCCGCTGGAAAATCAAGGCACCTGGCACCAGTCAGCGATGACACCGAGAGGAGGCGCAGGAGGCCTGAGGCCACGCAGCGTGCTCGCTCCTCGCCTGCCAGGCTCCCTCACGTTGCTGGGCACTGAGGACAGGCCCGCAGCTGCATTGCTGACCAGGAGAGCCCAGAACACAGCCAGCCTGAAGGTGATGATTCACCCCGTGCCTGCAGAAGTTACCACCTCTAAGCTGTACTCAAGGAAAACCCTAAGGAGACTGTAGCACGCCCAGCAGGTCTTGCTTTCTCCTGCTGGAAGTGTGGTTTTTGGAATCGGTGCGGAACAAAGCCAGGCAGAATGCCCCTCCCCCGCTCAGTCTCTGAGTCTGCCCTGCGCAGAGCAGACTCCTGAGGAAATTTTAAGTATTTGGTGCTGAGGGTGGAGTCAGCATCTTGCATGTGCTGGGCATGGGCAGCACCCCAGATCCACACTCCCAACCCACGGGGGACTTCCTTCAGCCCCCACTGCAGGGAGTGGGGCCACTTTCTACCATCCGCGCCCCGCCCCTTTTCAGCTCTCATGCTGATTTGTGAGCTGTACTCCAAGGCGCACCATAGACCTTCCAGTCTCCCTCCAAAAATCCTTTATCAGTTGAGATGATTTAGAAAGTAACTGTCCTGATAAAGCGCGGCTCTCACCCAAATTGTGTTTATACAATAAAAGAAAAAAAATGTGGAAAACACAGCACGAATGGAATAACCCTAGAATTGTCATGGAGCTAAAGGGTTTCCCACACAACCAATGGGCTACAAAGCACTTTTTTCCTGTCTTTTTTCCCCTTTATTGAGTTAATCAGTACATATTAGGTATACATTATGATTACATTCAACATAGAACTTGTACCTGTACATGATGTATCTCGATTCC
>PVIC010001564.1:58728-89719 GCA_004025085.1 Thryonomys swinderianus
TTCCCCTGCACTTTTGTTTGTGTTTTCTTGCTTGACTATTTTTTTTTTTTTTGAGACAGGGTCTCGCTTTGTAGTTCAGGCTGGCTCTGAGCTCACTATGTAGCCCAGGCAAGCCTCAAACTCAGCAATCCTGGCTCTGTCTCCTGAGTGCTGGGATGACAGGTGTGAGCCACCACACCCGGCACTTGCTTGACTTTTTGATAACAATTCTGTGAGAGTAGAGAAGTCTGTGCTATGGGGGTAGTTTAGTGCTTTCTTTTTTTTTTTTTTTTTTTTTTGAGAGGGTCTCGCTTTGTAGTTCAGGCTGGCCCTGAGCTCACTATGTAGCCCAGGCAAGCCGCCGCGAGCTCAGCAATCCTCCTGTCTCTGCCTCCCAAGTGCTGGGATTACAGGTGTGAGCTACCATGCCTGGCACTGTGGTATGTGGTATTGATGGCTGGTGGGCGTGAGTCATCATGCGAGGCATTCTATGTGGTTACTGGGATCGAACTCAGGACCTTGTGCTTGTGAGGCAGGCTCTGGAACCACTGAGCTAAATCTCTGGCCTTATGGGGGTAGTTTTACAGGCAGGAGAAGGGAAGACTGAGGCTGAAGGGAGTAGCCAAAGTGTCACACATGTGGGTAGAAGCATAGCCCTTTGACTCCTTGCCAGCATCCTGCACCCTCCTGTGAGTCCGCCTGGCACACAGAAAAGCACACTTGGCCAAGATCACAAGGGCTACCTTCCCGCCATCCCAGTAACACCAGCCTGCACAGCACTCTACTTTGGGTACTAACTAGTGCAAAGATTTGTTTCCTACATTGCAGAAGAGAAGGAATGTATGGAAGTCCATCACACTGACACGTGATTTGACCTTGTGTGATCTTCCGATGGAGACTCAGGATAGAAAAAAGTTGTTTCCATCTTCTGTACCTGATTCTCCCATGAATGACCCAGCCCAGGGGTGGTGACGCTTTGGCACGCGTGCCGCAGATGGCTGTTTGTTATCATTGAAAGCTGAAAAAGGTTCGCCACCACTGAGCCAATCCACAGGTGCCACACGGAACTGTGTGGCCCTCAGCTGATCCCTTGTGGAATGAGGCTCTGAGTTGTGACAGTGTCCAGAGGGGTCTGTAAACTTCCCACTGGCTCTGGGACTCACTTTGCAGTCTCTTTCCCTCGGTGAGAGAATAGCTTCCTTAGTTACACGCTGTTTCAGGTCCACACAGTCGCCATGCGCTCTGTGGTCCAGAGGGTTAGGCTTGTACCTGAGAGTCTCATGACACCCAGGGGGGAGCTGATTAACACCTAGGGGAGCTGGTTAACATCCAGGGGAGCTGGTTGGCATGAGGGGCACAGGCAGGGCCCAGGGTGCTGATTCGGGGCTCAGGATCTGAGATCAGAAGAGTGCATGTGGCTCGGATCCTTTCAGGTGACTAATGCAGTCCCTTGGGGACCAGCTCATGACCTGAGCATTGTCTGCAGAGGCCAGCACAATTCTACCTCATGGCAAGCCTCCACCGCTGTGAGGACTCAGGGCACACACGGCTCACCAGCAAGTGGACTGGTGCTGAGGCTTTTCAGTGGCTTCTCTATGCGTACATGGAACACAGGAGACTGTTTTGACTCACTCTGGCAAGACAGCGCAGAGATTTGCCCACAGGTCCGTGGGGGGAGTTGAGTTACTGCGGCATGGGGAATTCTGCGCAGGGTGGCAGCGTATGGCCGCACTGCCCTGAACGCACCCATCTCGTCTTGAAGAACAGCAAATGATGTGCTCCAGGAGGTAACAGGCCACGCATCTCATTCCAAAACAGAGTATGAAGAGTTTGAAAACAAGAAGTTTCGTCATATGCACCGGAAAGATTGGCAATATTTTTGGGTATTTTAGAAAAATGGGCAGTTGTGTTCCTCCGGGAGGTTTTAGAACACTCTGTGGATAAGTGAGGGGTGAGGGGTCAGGGGTGAGCTCAGGCTTCTAGCGAAAGTCTGATGTGGTGGAGGGAGTGTCCAGGGGATGCAGTGGAGCAAAGCAGGACCCCGAGAAAGTAATGTCCTAGGGGCAGCGGGTTGATCAGTTTACCTACTATGTAGGAAAATGTGGAGAGGGAAAAACATAAAAACTCAAAATCACACAGCTAGCGGGAGGCAGACCTGGGCTTAACCCAGCGTATGTGAATGCCAAGCACGCACATGGGAATTTTGCTTGGCACTCTTTTTCCTAATGAAATTGCTGCAAGCTCTACATGAAAAGGGTCTGGAGGCCACGGGGCTCCCAGAAGTCTACAGGTCCCTCTTCGTATCCCTGGTATTTCCTCTGCAGCTGCTACCCTGAAGAGACTACAAGTTCAGCGTTTGGACCCGCCGGACCTCACAGGCTATTTCTTGTGTACAGAGTCTCAAGGAGAAGCAGGGGCAGAGCTTTCCAGATCCATCTACAGCAGCAATTGTCTAATTAATATTGTCACCACATGCCCCAGTTTTCTCCTCTGGAGCAGGCAAGTGTCAGCACCGTGTGCTTGGGTGCACGTGTGTGTGAAAGTGGTCGATGAATCAGCAGACTTTCCATGTGAACAAAGCCTGTACCTCCAGCTGACATCTTAATTCTAGGGCTCAGGAAACCAAGAGAAGGAATAATGAAGAAGTTTCCAGTGTGTAAGTAGCAAACTGAGGAACTCCATGGGTCTGTGTGGCAAGAGTGGCCTCACCGATATCTCTGGTTATGGATTTGACCAGAGATTTTGTTACTGCTGTTTGTATTAGAGTCATTGGTAACAGTATTTTCTGGTAATTCACAGGGGTGTTCTTACATGGGGTAAACAGGACAGCTCTCTGCTACCAGGCACCCACTTTCTCTTCCTGTTTCACTTGGCCACTGTTGGACTCTCCAGACATTTTCCTACTTGCAGTTAAGTGAGTCTTTGATCAGAGCCACACAGTAGCTCTCAGGTCACATCTGGCTGTGGTATGCCAGGGCACCGAGTGTCTTCTCAGGAGAACTTAGAGACCTGATTGGGAGGAAAACCAATGCCCCAGAACCAGGCCAGGGTTGGGGACCCCGGAGAATGTGCTGGCCAGGAGCAGTGGTTGGGGAGCCCCTGGACTGGACTGGACTGGGTTAGGCAGGATCGTCATTTTCACTGGGCTGTTCTCAAGGCAGGATTCCAGAGATTTGGGACTCTCAAATGGTTCACTTTGGTAGGTACACATATTGAGTGCTTTACTTCCAGAGAGGTACCAAGGTGACCACCAGGCACCAATCAGAGCCAGCACTTGCTCTGTAAGGACGTCTCCTCAGGCCTGCTGCTGAGGTTAATGGTGTGTAATAAACACCAGAGGTCCACATGCATCGTAAGCCTGGGGGATGCTGGTCTGGGGAACAGACTTGGAAAAGCTCTGCCTGTGGCTTGTCCCACAGGACAGTGGTGCAGTGCTAATTCAAGGCGAGCGGACCCAGCTTTGCCTTCCAGGGCCTTTTGTTACAGTGGAATAAGCCCCTGAAGCGCTGTTTCCCACCCTTGAAGAGGTGATACCGATGTCTAGGTATGCACACCCTTGGGGTCAGACAGATGGTGTGACTGGGGATGGGCCTGTCATGGAGGTGAACTGAAGGATGTGAGGCTGGAGAAGGGTGCTCAAGTTCAGAAATGTTCGAGCCACCCACTTCCACCCCTGTTGGAAAGGCTTCGATCTCCTTGGAAGAAGAGTAACGTACAAGTCCAATTTGTTGTCACCCAGTCCCCAGATGGTAGCATTTTTCCTGTGTGCCTTGTGGACCAGGCCCTGTGTCCCATGGTCCAGAAGAACACAGAACAACTTTATAAGATGATTCCTGGTTCTGAGGCTTTACATATGTGGTCCAGTTGCAAAGACATGTCCATCAGTCTCTTCCAACCAAGAATGTTTGCCATGTGCCTACCTGAGCTCTGTAAACCAGCGTGAGGTAGAGCACCCTGCCCTCTCCAGAGTGTGACTTCTTCTGTGCTCAGCCCTGGGGAAAGTAGAGGCCACACAGAGGAGGCAGAGGCCCAGTCCTGTCCCCAGGTCTTTGTGTTGGTGGATTCCAGATTCTGAGACAGAATTTGCCACGGGGAGGCATATGGCAGGAAAGAACAGGGAGACTGTTGCTTTGGAGGGTCTGAGGATGGACTTCTAAGATGAAGCTTAGTTGGTGAGTTTGGATTTTAATAAGCTCTGCAGTTGGGAGTCAGTGAATGGGGGTGGTTTAGGGAACCAGAGGTAGAAAGATGGGAAGAGGCATAGGGGACTGTGGCCTCAAGAGCTGATGTGTGCGAGCAGGGTGTGGTGATGCACCGCTGTCATCCGAGCACTCGGGAGGCTGAGGCAGGAGGCTCACCAGGAGTTTGAGGCCATCCTGGGCAACATAGTGAGACCTTGTCTCAGAAAAAAACAAAACAACAAGAAAGAGCTGATGTATGGAAGACAGAGCTCGGAGACAGGATGGGTAACAGACAATCATATGTGACAAACCAAAGGGTTGGTTCTGTTCCCTCGTCATCACAGAGCTGCAGGTGATCTGGGGCAAGGGAGCATCATTCTCAGGCTCTGGACAGAGACTACTTCCTTCCTGCTCTGAAGAGTCTCTGACCCCCATATCCCCTTTCCCTCCTGCTCCAACAAGGGAGCACCCCGACTTCTGCCCTCACTTCGTGAAGTCGAATCTTCCCAGGGGAAACTCAATCTTCCCCTCTTAGGATGCTCTGGCCACATTTGTTCATCATATTCACTGTACTTTTCAGTTTTCTTGCTGGGCAGAGCCTCCTCCCCTTCTACGAATGTGCCCAGCTCGCTCCCAGCCTCTAAGTGAGCAGCTTCTTCTAGCTCAGTGCATTACACGAGTGGCCACGACCAGAGCTGTCACTGTTCTGTCAAGCTGTCACCTGATTCCCTTTTGCTTTACTTTGCGGACATCTGCTCACACCTTCTCCCCGTCCCTGATTCTTAGCTGTTTGCCAGTTGGTATCCCAGCTCTGCAGGCACAGCCCCTCCTGATGCCCACACGCATGGCACACTCTTCTCGGGCCTTACCGCCTAGGCCGCCCTGGTCTTCAGTGATGATCCGGGGATGGCGTCCGCCTGCGGGCTGGCTAAGCTTGTTGTGCCTCAGAGCGCACGTGGCTCCCTGGTCTCACTTCCTGTTGTGTCTGGTCGGAGCTGCCCGGTGCTTCCTCTTGCTCCCCTGAGGCCAATCGGCCTCCCTCACTCCCCTGGAGTACCCGGAACGAGGGCTGCGCACTGGGGCCGCCGGCTTTTGAGCATCCATCAGGTGGCCTCTCTGGACTGAGACATGCTATAAGTATAAAGTGTGACTTTCAGAGAGTTTGTATAAAAATAATAAACGTCTCATCAATAGCTTTACATTGATTGCATATTAAAAAGGTTGGGCTTTGGATATACTGGGTTAACTAACATGTAAAATGGAAAGTTTATTTGTGTCTTTTTAATGGGACGATGAGGACATTTTGAGCCGCACCTTTAGCTCCTGTGATGTCTCCCTGGGCAGGGCCGGTCCGCCCCACGGGGGGAAGACTGAGCTTAAGACCACAGTTAGGAAGCAGAGCGAGCTGAGCAGAGGGGCCCACTCGTTCTGCACCCCGGCCCTCATCTCGGAGGCGAGCCTGCTCCTCCCTCCCCGCCCACGCGTCACCTCTCTTGCTCTGGCCCTTTCATCTCCCTCCTGGTTTCTGATACGTTGAGGCTGAATTAAAATGAATACACTCCCAACGCTGCATCAATATTTATAAAACGGACGAATGAAATAAAAAAGAAGGGGCCCTCAGCTGGTGGCAGGTGTTTGCCGCAGCGGGGAGACAGCCTCTCAGGAGGGAGGCAGCCGAGGACACTGGGCTGGCCGCAGGCCCTCCACCCACTTCCCGGAGGGCTGGAGGGGGCAGCAGCGGTGAAGCGCGTGGAAGGTCTCGGACTTAGAACAGAGAGACCTTGAGACCCAGAAGTGCTGGCTTTCGTAACCAACTGTGTCACCGCTCCAGGATGGGCGGGGCCGCCCTGCAGGCTGGCAGGGAGCCCAAGGCTGGCAGTGCCAGGCTCTGGGTGGAGTCCCTGTCCCCAGCTGCCCACTCTTCCGAGCTTTTCCCGGGAAGGGAGCTGGCAGGAGTCCTTTGAGCTCCAGGCTGGGCTGAGCCCTTCTCTTGTCCTGCGCTCCTCTCTCTGTGGGGACCTGGCTGGATTAAGATTTGGGGTCTCACAGTCCCTCACCTGTCCTGCGGCCTTCAGGAGGCCCTGGACGCTCTGTGTCATTGCCCAAAACCTGCTCCCACCGCCTCCTTTGAGCGGGTCAATGAGTGCAGATGTGACCAAGGGCATCTCCTCCTCCAGCTAAACACAAGGGCCCGTGAAGTTGGGCCGCCAGACAGTCTGGGGAGTATTTAACCGACTCCGAAACCTGGCTCCCTTGCTGCGGTGGATAGCAGGGCAGTGACAGTTAAATACTGCTGTGGATACCACTGCATACAGGGTCTGCTGTGTCCTGAGCTCTTTTTAGTGTTACTGCACCAAGCCTGTGGCCCAGGATCCACAAAGCCAGGCTCTTTGCCCAGTGTTCACTCACCAGTGTCTTCTAGTGTGCTAGTGTTTGGCCCATGAACGACTATGATCGACAGATGAAAAGTGCTGATCCTAACACTTAACTATTAATTCAGGCTTATACTGTCTGGAAAAGTGAAGGGACAGGATGGAACTCTTCACCAGTGGCACCAGTGACCCCAGAAGTGCCCGGGTTCTGAGCCGTGCCTGTCCTGTCCAAGGTGATGCTGTGGCTTCCCTCTGTAGAGATTTGGAATTCAGTCGGAGCGTCAGACACAAGTTTTCCCGGAACTGGGGTCTGGTGGCTCCCAGGCTGCCCTGGAGGCTGCTGTGTGAGCTGGCAGACTTCCCGCTGCAGGGAGTGCCACCTGGGCCCACTAGTGTCTCTATGTGGTGAAGGCACCATGTTCCTGTGCTTGCATCCCTTAGCGTGGTTCTCTCTATGGACCAAGAACCCATCACTCTGGACTATAGTGGCCTAGAAGACACACAAGTGACTTCTGAGGGGCGAAAATAGTGTCTTACTTGCTTTGAAAACTGCCTGAAAGCAGGTGACTCATTGCCTCTAGGCAAAATTGCACCAGGGTCCTGTGCAGGGTGTTCCTTTCTCTGATGGTCCCAGTGACCGGGGCTTACTCAGGATCCCTAGGAGGCAGACCTCTATATCTAGCCCCTCCCTAAGGAGGCAGAGAGGAATACAGACTGCTCTTCCGCCTTCAGGAATCACCTGTTTCCAGGCAGTTTCCAAGGCAAGCGAGACGCTTTTGGTATACTCAGAATGGGGGGTGCCGGGGGAGTGGCAGTGAAGGGGACAGGAGACAGCGACAGGTCTCCTGGGCTGAGGACACATAGCGGCTGCTGAAAGGCAAGGCCTGGATGGGAGACCTTCGGTGGAAGACTTTCATTTTGCAGACAGAACCGCAGGCGCAGGCTGGTTCCCCATGATCAAGTTGAGGCTGGAGTGGAACACTTGTCTTTTGTCCCTCATTAGAAGGTGCACAGTCCCCAAGTTCTGATGTTCTAGACTCTCAGGAGCCTTGAGTGTGTGTCCCAGGCCTCATGGTCCGTGACAGAGCCCTAGATAATGTCTCTAACCTTCCTGGGTGATTCTAAGGTGAGCAGGGCTGGGAACTAGGGAACCACTGCCAAGATGATTGCCGACAGGCTGAAAAGAGAAACGACTGAGATGTACACACACGTGATGACCTCAGGGCTGCCAAGGAGGAAAAGACACACTTCCTGCCCTCGGGAGCAATCTGTGTGTGTGTGCGGGGGGTGGGGAGACCAGGACACATTTGTAGAGGGCCTCCACATAGTCGTTCCCTGTTTAACAACCGGGTTCCATCCCGCAACTATGTTATGAAGGAACCGGTCACTTAAACAGAAGTATATAATATGTACATTGCAGTATTCAGAACAAATAAGTGTTCAAAGAGAACTCCAATGTGATGCCTTTGCTTGTATTTGCATGACTCTTACATGAAGGACTGTAGCGTATAACAAGAGCATAAACTATAATACTGCACAGCACAATCAGCAGAACTCAGTAGAAGCCACCACAAGGCCTCCCACACTTTGCCCCACAAGTCCGAATGCGCCTGTCAGTACACACAGTCGTTACACAGGTAAATGAGGCACATCTTTCCACAGCAGCCGTTTGTGGCATTTGTCCACTTGTCCTTGGCCAGACGCATCCAGACTCAGCTGGTGCTGTCTGTAGACAGTGTCCGCGACACATAAGAAATGAGATGAGGCAAGTTGAGATGCTTCCAAACAGCAGCGATGCCCGTTTCTGCCTGTGCTTGTCCCTCCTCCCTCCCACAGTATTCTTGGAGTCTCAGTGTGACTGCTCTGCCATTCAGGTCCTGGTTCAAAGGTCACGTCCTCGGAGGGGCTTCCTGGAGTGGTCCCCGTGGCTGCATCTCCTTCACAGGATGTGGAGGGATTTTCTCTACATTACTGTTCTCCGACCAGGGCTTCATGTCTTTATGTGCTATTTACTCCCTATCCTTCCCCACTCGATGGGATCCGTGTGGAAGAGAACCCAGTGTGTCTTCCCCATTGCATCTCAGTTCCCGCGCCGTACCTGGTGCACGAGGGTGTTACTGAGCTTCCTCTGAATGAGTAATGAGGGGAAGAGGCTGCTAGTGAGGGCGGCTGGAGAACCGGCAAAAGCACGTGCACAGCAGTCCCGGGGAGTAAACAAAGGCTGTGTGCAAGAGCGCTGGGGAGGGCGGGCCGGGCGAGAGGAGAGGCCGAGAGTGCCAGGCTGGGAAGCGCACCTCCGCCCTGGGGAGGGCGAAGCCCCTGGGGTGGGGGGACTCTGGTCAGTCAGCAGCAGTGCACAGGCGACCGAGCTTGGAAGGAGAGCCAGGGCCGTGGTCACAGGAGCGGCACTTGTTCTCCGGGCCCCCGCGGGGTTGGCCTGAGGGTGGGTGAGTTGGAGCCTCTGCTGCAGACCCGTTTCCCTGCCACGGTGTCAGGTGCGGGGCCCTGATAGAGTGGCTGGGAGGGGGTGGAGGCCATGTGAAGGGCTGGCACGGGTCCTCCGCTGTCGGAGTGACTCAGATCCCCGCCTGGCACGCGCCTGCTCAGGCAGTGCAAGCTGTTCCTTTGGCTCCTGGAGACTGAGCCGGCTCCTCTTCTCCAGGATGGAGGCCAAGGGCTGGGGGTGGTGTGCGGCGTGTGTGTCCCCACCCCTCCCCCACAGGGATGGGGGAGCAGGGGGGTGCTGCAAGTTTTGGCCACTCTGTAAATTCCAGGCTGCTGTCAGCCCTGCCTAGTACCTGAAAGAAGACACCAGCCACAATGCACAAATGGTGGGGGTGCAGGTGTAGGGAGGAAGGGCTTCTTGAATACGCAGCATCGATGCTGGGTCAGGACCAACACTGGGGGCTGCCGGCAGTGGCTGCTTGGCCGAGGACACAGGACATGTGCACAGCATCTATAGCTGAGAGCATCACTGTCCTTTAGAGCCTATGAGTGTCCAGGATAGACCGTGCCCCCGTATTTGGGGTCAGTGAGTTTAAGTGACTGCTGAAGGCCATATAGATATTCAGGGATTGAAAACACTACCCCGAGTCTTTGAGTTACTGGAGTTTCAGTGAACTGCACCAGTATGTGCAGTGCTTCTGGCCTTTCAGATATCGACAAATGTCCCACTGTGACCCTTCCTGGGACTGTCATGTGGTCCCCATAATTCTGATAAATGATGTCACCTAGGGACTTGTCCACAGTCGAAGGGGAGTGCCGGGGACTAAACACAGGGAGTCCCAAGCCCTGCAGTGATCGATCCCTCACTGATCACAGCATTCCTGTTTATCCTGTTCCTCAGCTGTTACTGGCTATACTCAGCTCAGCGTGTTATTTTTGGTTGAACCATCTGAAATCGTCATTCTTGTTGGCCAAAGATGCTCATGTATTGGTAATATTTTAGGATACAACCTAATCTATCAAAGGTACAGCACTGCTCGGCTTTACATCACTCAAGGAAGATAGCTCACAGTTTCAGGAGTGTCAGTCTGCGGTCAACTGGCACCATTGCTGTCAGGTCCGTAGTGAGGCAGAAACAGCACAGTGGAAGGATGTGACAAGCAAACATGCTGACCTCATGGCGGCCAGGAAGTGAACCTCCCGCAAAACTTGGGAAGCTCAAGTCTCAGCCAAGTTTGAGAGGAGTGCGAGGCTGAGTCAAAGTAAATAAGTGACTGCCAGGGACAGTGTGTAGATGGGATTGTGTAAGTCATTGTAGACCTGACCTGCAGCCACCACCATGTTTGTCCTCCATTGGAAGCCGCTGATGACCTTACACGGGGCTCCAGGACCAAGGAGAGTGAGGAACATTCTTTCTTTCTTCAGCTTTCCTGTAGCTGCCCTGGCTCCATTTGGGGTGGGGAAAGAGAAATACCCTGGGATGCTCTTTAGCACCATTTGTCTGCCTGGCCAGTGCATGGGGCTCCGTCCCTCGCTACTCCCAGGAACTCACTTATCCTGCCCTTGACCTTGCCATTAGCACCTCGATGGAAACCTGGCCTCGCCGGCCCTCTCCTCTACTCATGCACCGCGTGCTCTGTCATTGGCCAGCACATTCATGGTCTGGGTCCTTGGGGATGAATGAGCCCATCAAAATAATTCGGAGGAATAGTCACAGCCGTCCACATGCAGACAGGAAGGGGGAAGTGCCATGGGGAATAAAGACTGAACCTCAGTGAGGCCTCTGCAATGGGGCATGTGATTTTACATCCTGGGAACTTTCATCACCTCATTCAGCTTCACCACGAGGCTCAAGAAAAGCAGCAGAGTCCTGCTCCCCTATCAAAGCACCAGTATCGGCAACCGCCTTTTCATAACTTCACACTCAATAACATTTTGTGGGATTTCTAAGTAGTTTTACATTGTTACAATTTGTAATTCTTTTTAAAGTCGATTTTAGTATCTCTGTATTTGACCCAGGGCAACAAGTTAGTACATTCAATTCATAAGTATTCATTGAACATTTGCCCTAATCCTGGTGCCGTTGGGTGCTGGGAAGTCACAACGCTGAAGATAAGGTGATGGTGCTTGAGGAACACAGTCTGCTGGAGAAGACAGGCCCATAAATTACCACCCAAGCAGCAAAGCGGGGGGCAGTTCATGGTTTTGCAAAGGGCGATGAGCGGGGAAGGGTTCCCAGAGAGGGGCCTTGGCAGCAGACCTGGGAAGAGGGGGTGAGACCCGCAGCTGGTGGGGCAGAGAAGATGTCCCAGGCGATGGCAGCCACACAGACCACAGCAGGGAGGCGCGAGATGCCTGGTGTTTCTGCGGATGCAGAGACCACCTGTCAACCAGGGAAAGGGCGCCCGTGGGTAAAATGACTCCCTTGGAGCTGACGGCTGGATAGTTTTAGATCCCAGACTAGAAGCCAAGTCTCTTGCTTTGAACCTTGCACGATTTTCACCAGAAGCTAAAGAGCTGTTACGAGCGGCGTCCGTCTTCCGTTCCTGGGAGGGAAGGCCGTGACGGCGCTGCTGGGTACGTGACTCCAGCTGCTCGGACGGGCAACCTTGACATCTCGGCGTCGAACAGGTCTGCCTCCTGCCCCGCAGCCCAGTGTGGGTGAGAGGCTCCCCCGGGAGACCCTCTCCTACGCCCTTAGCTGGGAGTGACCCACGCACCTGCCACTGCCCTGCTGGTGAGAGCAAAGTGCATCTAGAACAAGGAGGCTGCTTAGCAATGTGCCAAGGAGGCGGGACAGGGAGCTCCTAACGGGCACTGCCATGGTTGCAATATGGGATGCCCGCTTGTGGTCATGTCTCCCTCTTTGCCCCTCCCCCAGTGTTCATTCCACAGGTGGAGACTGACCCAGGGCCCAGTGCCCTGTCAGGGCCACCCTCCACGCGAGGCCCTAGATCTCAGGGGGCCTCCTCTCTCCAAGTTTACCCGAAGCAGCAGTCAAGAGCCTCCTTCCTGGAAGGGCTTTGAGCCTCACCCTGAGACCCACGCTGCACTAGTGAGGCCAGCCTTGTCCCTGCTGCCCCGCCAGAGGGCCCCTGCAGCCCCCAGCCACAGCTGCTCCTCCAGGAAGACCGAGCTGCAGCTGGCTCTGCCCATCGTGGGCAATCTTACAACCACTCACTGCCTCGCCTGCACTGCTAGCCTAGCTGTGTCTCAGCGGAGTGTGAGGTCCAGGGATGATTTAGATCCAGATGGAGAATGCGATGTAGAATGTCCCCCAGAGGCGGCTGTGTTCAGAGGTGGGTCACGGGGGTGCTGTGCTTACTGGCGGATTCACCCATCCTCTGAGACCAGAGTTGACTGTGCTGCTGGGAGGTTGGGATGGCTGGAGATGGCTCTGGGGCGCAGGCTCAGGTATCGAACACCTTCTCACCCAGGACAGTGTCCCTAGCAGCACCCTGGGGTCTGGCTGTTCAGGGTGACAGAAGATTGCAGACAGCCCGAAGGGAGAGGGAAACAGAGACACAGCTGTCTTCTCTCTAAGCTGCTGCTCCCCTGTCTGCCAACCACACTGCCTCTTGCTCTGCTATGAAATTGTTTATTTTTGTTGACAGCAGACCCCGGTGCTCAGAACGCCTGCCTGGGCAAGCACAGCTGGATGTGCACATGTGCACGCCCAGGGTCTGCTTTCCCAATGCAGAGAATGGGATGGAGCTTTCCGTGACCCTCCAGGCATCATGTCACACTTGAACTGGGGAGGAGGAGCTGCTTTGGACCAGACGTTTCCTAAGACCTCTGAGCTGCCTGTTCCTCTAGGTGCCTAAGCCCCTCCAGGCGGAGCTGCACTCTGCCCGGGAACACATAGCCCATTTGCTGCTCCCCTGCCCTCTGCCAGGCCCTGTCTGGCTCATTTTCTCCTTTGGGGGTCCTGGAGGCAAAGCAAGAGCAGGACCCAGACAGAGAGCTCATGATTCAAATCAATTCTGAAGATGCAGAGACGGATAGCTGACACTGCCTCTGTCGCTTAGCTTGTTCATGGCTGCGGGGGGGATGGTCTCTTTAGAAATCATTAAATGCTTCGGTGCAGCAAAGACAGACAGAAAAAGAGACAGATGACGAATATTCCCTTTAGGACAAAGAATGTTTAAAATTTCGGAGCTTCTTGAGCTGCTGTCAGCAGGAGTGGAAAGTTGTGCCAGTTTTCATTTACTCAGGCAGTCCATCATACACTGCAGGGGCACAGTGACCTTACGGTGCCTCTGTCCCAGAACCCAGGCCAGTAGCCACTGTGGCTGATGGGCATCCGAACCGTTCATGATGTGATACGGCCCCACATTTGTGCCAGTTTCCATACCAACTACTTAGCATGCATCATCTTCATTACTTCTCCGAGAGTTCTAAGAGAGAAACATTATTACTATTACACCGATGTTATAGACAAGTAACCCGAGTCTCAGAGGTCAGGTCACCTGCCCATGCCATCTAGCTAGTGCAGAGTCGCAGACGAGCATCACCATGCCTCCCCTGTCACCGATAATGCAGACAGGAGCCAGAACCAGCGTGCTGTACGCGAGTTACAAATGAGGTGTCCACGGAAAGGAGGTTTAATTGGCTCTCATCGGCAGCCTGTGAAGGTGACCTAGATGAGCTGGGAGTGGAGCGGATCCTCCCAGCGCGGCGGGGGCCCCAGGCAGATGTGAGAGGGAGAGCTGGGAACGCAACCTCGTCAAGGTGACAGCTCTGCGCACGCCAGGGCCAGGGCGAGGTCTGCGGCTGCTCCCTCCCAGTCCCTTTCCAGGTCTCCCAGTAGTTACTCGAGTGTTTGTGTCATCATAAAGAGCAGAGTCGTCCCCTAGTGCCTCGCAGGTGGCAGTCGCTGAGCACTGCTCAGAATTGCGCAGGCCCACGGGAAAGTCCCAGCATGGAGCCTGGCAGAGTGTCCTCCGGAAGCCCGAGAGCCCTGGGCCACCTGTGGCCTCCGCAGCGCAGGGATGAGGGGAGGAGGAGGCGGGTGCTCAAGAAGGGGATGTGGCGCATTTTCCTGCCTGCTTTCTTGTCTGCTCCCTCTGTCCTTCTTGGTGTCTCTAGACAACAAAACAAAATACAGGTGCCACAGCTGAGCCCAGTTCCTGGAGACCTGTGGGCCTCTTCTCTGGAAGCAGAGGCCACGGGGCCAGGCATAGGGTCCCGGGTCCCAGAAAGGGCCTGGAGTCCTACTCCTCACCTTTCCCAAGAGCTGACCTGTTCTCCAGCTCTGCCCTGGCCTGGCTCTGAGCCCGGCTGTGTGTCTGGGGACCTGTCCCTATGGCTGTCCCTGAAGGGGAGAGCATCAGTTTTCTTCTCTGGAAATATCTGGAGGGAGCCGCGAAGGAGCCAGGGACCCTGCATCAGTGAGGAGGCAGAGCGTCCCTGGACCTGTAGCCACAGTGGGCTGAGAAGTCCTGAGCTGCAGTTGTAGCGGGAGAAACGGGGCAGGAAGGCAGAGCCTCCGGCTGATGCATCAGGAGGCCGCAAGCACAGGTCTAGCAGTGGACGCATCTTTTCCAGGGGCCATGTAGGATCACCAGGTCAGCACATAGGTAGGAGACAGGTCAGTCCGGCCTGGAGGGCGTGATCACCTCACCATGGTCGGGGGACACCTGAGAAAGCCACCTGCTGCTCATAGAAGGGCGGGCTGCCTCAGGTGGACTTCTGAAGTTTGACTTTCTTTATGCAGACACCTTATGGTGTCTGCCTGGGAGTGGCAGAGGTGAGGACCAGGCCCCACAGGAGAAGCACAGATTCCGCTCATGCAAGGACCTCCAGGGACTCTGTATGGCTCAGGGCTTGTGTAGAACACTTTCCCCACTTAACAGTGGAGGAGCAGGAGGGGAAGTCGAGGCTCTCGCCTCTGGGAGCCAACATGGAGCACAGGACTGACTGTGAGTGGAGAGAGAGATGGGACTTAAGCCAGGCAGAGCAGACAGCTCTGGACCGTGCAGCAAGATGACCTCACCCATTGCGCTCTGGACTGTGGATTTGGCCCATGCCAGGTGTGATCAAGAGAGGACTGGCGAGGAAGGCAGGGGTGCAAAGTAGCGTGCTGTGGTGAGTGTGCCCCAGGATCTATTGGGGGGCACAGCGAGGCCTACATATTTATGGCTGAATGTGTAATCAGAGAATTGCATTCCCAGGCCTCATAGAAGTACTTTGAGACTAAATCTTGTCTTAGTTTTTTGTTCTGCTTCAGCCTGCATTAGAAGTAAACATGCTGGAATTACATAAACACTGCTTTTACTCATTCCTTTTGACTTCTCTGTTGCCTCTTTGCCCCAGAAAGGATCTGAGAAACTTACAACTGGGATTTAGATGGTGTGGGTAAAAGTAGAAATACAGGTACCCTAAGCTTACCAAAGCAATGATATATTTGCGCATCAGAACTAAATTCAACGCTAGTCTTGTAGGCCTATCTAGACGTTCTGAGTTATCTTCTTGTTTGTCTTTGAGCTTCTTGCCAGTCAGTGTAAAATGAGACAGAAGATAAAATTACATAACACAAAAATTTATCTATGTGACCTTGACTGACAAAGTCAACAATTTCTCCACCCATGATTTTTACGATAAACACACAAGGTCTTTGCACAACAAATGTTGGCAACAACCGAGGTTATGGCATGGAGCTACAGCTCCAGACACAGGCTCTGCCTCTCAAGAGAGGGGCTGAGCTTCCCCCGCTCAGCTTGCTGTGCTATAAACACCCAGAGGGTAGACGTGGTGCCCCCTTCCTTGTCTCCTCACCACGAACTCTAATCTCACTGTCTAGGTTTTCATCTGGGGCTCTTTACAGACCATCTGAGGCACTTCCTCTTTGGAAAGTCCCGAGTGCTGTTCCTTTGTCACAAACACAGATCAGGCCCCTCTGGTAGATGCACTTGTTCCCACTCCTGGCACAGCCACCCGTTTATCATTACAGACACAGCCTCTTCCCTGTGCACATGTGTTTATCCACAGACACTTAGCTCTGTCTGTATGAACATGCATGCAATTCATTCTTCTTCTACATGCTCTTCTTTTGTCCACCCATCTGTAATTCCAGCATGAGGAGGCGTGGCGGTTCACCTGATGTGCCTGGATGGCCATGGGTCCCAGACTTTACCTTTATCTCTGTAAATGACACATTCTCACCCCAAGGCGCAAAGGCCTATGGGACAGCTGACAACAGGCCTTGCTGCTTCTGGGGAAGCTGTAGGGGTACATGGACAGGTGTGCAGTGGGAAGAATTCTGAGGGACCAGGCAGAGATCTCTTATCAAGCAAACAGCTTCCCCAGTAAAGAGCTGCGCTGTGGAAACAGGTCTCAGTGGTCTCTTCATGGAAAGACAGCAGCCCGTCTCTTCTTACGTACTATAGGTGTGGCCATGCCTGTTTTCACCACCAGCTCTGTGCACACTAATCCATTTAATTTTTAGCACTGTGCTATTCAGGAGTCAAGAGACACATCAATTGCTTAATGGCCTGTCCATCGGTCCTGTTGAGAAGTTGCAATATGATCTGTTTTTTTGTCTTCGATTAAATTGATCACAGACCAGACTGTGCCTGCTCCGCCCATCCTGGCACCCTGCAGGTTTGGAGCAGGTGCACAAGTGTCCACAACACACACCTGCTCGCCGCACACACAGTCCCTCACCCGGTGGCTCAGAGCCTCCGAAAGACAGAGAACAGCTCTGAGCGGCACCAGCATCTTCAGGCCTTCGCAGTTCTGCTGTGACCACACGCATGGTGGTCAGCATGGTGGTCCGTCTCGGGAGCTGCGTCCGAGCTCTTCAGAAGCCGGCTGCTCTGCGAGGCACGTGTCTGGTTGCCTAAACCTCTTGCTTCCCCAAAGTGCCACGCTGCCAAAGATCTCTGTCAATGCAAAATTCCTTCTCCCGTGAATGCACAGAGGTCATGGATGTTGGGATGAGACAAATTTGGCGTTTCAGCTTTGAATACCACTGGTGGGCCTGCGATTTTGGACACCCGACTTAACTTTTATTCATCTCAGTCTTATTTACTAGTCAACAGAAGTGCAGGAAACCATACCTTCCCCGTATTGTCAGAAGTCATGTAGGCGAAGATTCTAGGGCTCAGCAGTGTCCTGCACGTGGTGGCTGTGGTTATGTTTTCATTATTTGCAACACGTCATATAAAATGTATGGGTGATTAAAATTAAGTCACATGTAGGCTAATTTTGATACCTAAGCGGATGTTCTCCTTACTAATAAGATTTGAGTGGAAAATTGTCCACACAGGGTACGTCTGCCCACGAAGGGCTGCGTACGCCAGTGGCGTGTCCTGGTCTGCGGAGCCAGCATGGTGAGGGGACCCGGCTCTGTTGGACAGTAGAAGAGATCAAGAAGGGGAGGACGAGGCTGCGGCCCAGCTGAGCAAGAGGGGCAGGGGAGGCAGAGTCAGACACCGCTCCAGACCTTGCCCTTGCTGCCCGTCCCTGGCCACATGCAGATTGGGGTATTTCTCACAGAATTCCCTGTTACTGAATAGAAACTAAGTAAGAGAAGGAGGCAAACACGTACTCTTTGTGTACCTTAGGCTTCGAAGGTGAGGCTATTTCTATAAAACCCTAAACATCTGGATTAAAATGCTCGGCTTTCCAGATGCTGAGATAGAAACTGAGGAAGGGTGGGGGGCTGGCAGGATGCACCTCTGGGAAGCTCCTTCCTCCGCCGCAGGAGGAGGGGAGATCCGGGAGAGGTCGGCAAAAGCTCTGCTGTCAGGCGGAGACCCTGGGAACCAGTCACACCCTGGTTCTGTTTTGAGGAACGCAGTTGTGCTCTGTTGGCTTTGTGTTTGCCAAGCTGCAGTGCAGGCCAGAACCTCCAAGAGTTCACTACGTAGAGGAGAAGTGAGGCCACACGAGTCCGCTGCCCTCTCGTACTCAGAGCCGCACGGCAGAAGCACGTCTGGGGCAGCTGTGTGTGGACAGAACCAAAGGACCCCAGCACTCAGGCTCCTGGGCCCATTCTGCTATTAAGACTGGATATTTTTCAATTATTAATTATCACAAATTAGTAAATAAGAGCAGTAACTGCTGGAAAATGCTGTGAGTTCTCTCAGTGTTTGCAGAAGTGCTGAATGGCACCTCTTATAATAGACTCTCAGTAAATGCAATTAACTGCCCGCCACACCAGGTCTGCGCTGGGCCCCCTGGATCCCAGAACAGCACTGTGGCTCCTGGTCTTCTGGGGCCCTCAGTCTGGTGGGCCACTGGGGGGCGTTGTGAACAGCCACAACCACCCCAGGAGGTATGTGACAGTGTCAGGCAGCTGCCGGCCAGCCAGGCTCTGGAGGGCCAGGAACAGGCTGGCTGGGGCCGTTTCCTCTCATGTTTCAGTAGGACAAGGCCCACCGCCTCTGGGGCCCTGCCTCCAAGTCTCAGGCAGCCCCGTGCTGAAGGACACAGCAGGGTTAGCCTTCCCTCTTGAATCTTTGACCCACAGTACCAGGGAAGGGCCCTAGTGCCTTTGGAGACAAGGCTTACAATACTTATGACACCACGTAACTGCCCACAGCTGGGCATAGTCCCTCTTGGGCTAATGGTGAGTACATGTGGCAACTAGAATCCAGGGGCAGAGTCCCATCCAGAAAGCCAGATGGAGCCCTTTCAAAAGCAGGGCCATGATGCATAAAGGGGAGGAGGGACTGGCAGGGACCTGGCTGTGGGGACAGAGAGCGAGAGTTTCCCTGTGGTGGCCTTTGCCATGGCTGGAGCTGCGGGCCCAGGCAGGTGCCACCTTCCTCTCGTGTGGCCTGAATGAGTTCTGGATCAGAAGCATTCAGGTTTCTCATGGAGAAGAAAAATATGCCAACCGCATTCCTCTAAAACGTAGTCAAAGAATCCTTTTTAAGTAGCATATCATGTTCAAGCGGTAAACTGAGATGCAGGAACAAACCGGCCCGGGAGGTGGCACGAGAGACCAGAGGCCTTTGCCCTGCACACGGGTCCTGCAGGTCCATGTAGTGCTTTGTTCTGCACCCCGCAGGGTCTTCAGTGAAACAAAACTCTTGGGGTCTCCTGACCTTGGAGGCTTGGGCTCTACACTGCGGGGCCTAGGCCTCCTCAGAGGCCCCTTTTTCTTTCTCATGACACAGAGCACCTCTCCGGAGGCTGGGCCAGCATGGGCTCCTGCCCCAGTCCCTCTGGCTACATACTGTTCCTGCCACAGGCCAGTGCTGAGGCTGGCTGTGGAGCCCCTCACTGCACCGGGGGCACTGCTCCGAGGGCTTCTGCGCTCTGCGCCGTACGCTCCGTGTCGGTCCCTGTCAGGTCCTGCAGCCAGGCTGCACCTGTCTCCTGCCCATGCAGAGCTCTCTGCCGGGCTTCTGGGGCCCCGCTCTGGCCAGCCTTCCGCTCCAGGCCCTAACTCTCGCTGTCACATGAATCTCCTCATCTCTTCCCTGGGATTGTCTAGTACCTGGTCTCAGGCACCGAGGTCCCCAGCAGCCTGGCTGCCAAAGCAAGGCTGGAAGGCGGTGACTAACGTGCTCAGCGGTGAGTCATCTGTTAAATATAAAACCCACTCACATCCCGGTGCGCAAGACGCTGGGACTCTGAGTCCTGCCCTCCCAGGCTGGAGAAGTTTACTCACCGGCACAAACAAACAGAGGCAGCACCCCTTCCCCTCGGTCTTCCCTGTAAGTCTCTGAGCCTCCCAAGGCAGCCAGCAGCCCCTGTCCTTCGACTGCTTTGGGAGGAGGGTTGTGAGGGGTCACAGTCTCGTGGGCCCCTCCAGAAGTCATCGGGAGGAGAGATCTGTCCTCAGGATGCTCCTTTTCCTGCCCTGGCCCCTTCTGGTTCAGGAAACCCAGCTGCCCATCTTCTGGCAAAGGGCGCGGCCCTGTGGACACAGGCGAGCCCAGCAACCCCACTCCAGGCCCAAACTCCAGGCTACGGATGCACTTCTGTGATGGTGCTGCTGGGTGGGTGGCCTCTCCTGGGCCGCCAGGTTCTTCTGCGGAGCTGGCGTCTTGTGGGCTGGCAGCTGGGATCTGCTTCTCTTGGAAAGTGAACTTCAAAGCATACATAGCCACACAGCCATATTCTTCTACACATGCAGCATACAAGGGATGGGCCAAAGATATGCTGCATGGTTCAATGGAAGAGCTATCACTATGAAAGACACATTGCCTTTATTCTCCCTTGAAAGGCCGCTTCTCGCTGAGGACACTTACTCCATTGTCTTGTGACTGCCCGAGGCAGATCTGGACCCCTCTTTGTGTGGCATGGTTGGAAGTGCCAGGAGTGCTCCCCTGAGTGCCCTGCATGGTCTTGGAAAACAGTCTGTCCTCACCCACTCTACCCCTCATTTATGGCACTGGGCAGCTGCTGGTTCTTCTGCAAGGTCAAAGGGACCATGGCAGGTGACATTTCCAGTGGGCTCGGGACACGGAGGCAGCCATGAGAGCACCAGTGAAGACACGCCGTCTCCGCCTGTGGCACGTGCCCACGGTCTGCCACACATTTATCTTGTGGCAGTTACTTCAGGCCAGAGACTCTCTGCCTCCCACGTGTCTACTTTCCCTCATCTCGTGAGACAGGTCTTGTCATCCCTCTCACTGTATCGATGAGAAAGCCAAAATCCAGAAGGACGAAACGGCTGTCCAAAAATACACCATGATACTTTGTTAGGACCAAGAGTAGAGCCCGCTGTGGGCTCCAATTTAGGCTGAGCTAGAAACTCTCCGACTTTGTGTGATACCAAGTAACATACTTGATGCCACACATGGGTGGATGCGCACACATGCAAAACACATGTTTGGGAACATAGCATGTACTACAACTGCTTTCCAAGTGTACATCTTTACTCTTTCTATTCTGCTTTACTCTTTCTATTGTGTGTACCCATTTTGTTTTAAAAATGTGGTTCACCAACCCCGTGCTGCCCTACAGGTTATTATGGACAGGTGAGACACTCTGGCTGCCCTCCGGCCCCTCCCTAAACCACAGGTCACTGCCATGGACAGTGTGTGGAAGGTGGAGTTCAGGTCCTAAGACTGAGAGGAGCTGAGTCCCTCTGTAAGTTTATAAGTGTCTTCACTTCTGTGGGTTTCCTTTCCCTAAAATGGCCCTGAAGGCCCAGCTGTCCCTGCCTATAAGCATTGTGATGCTTGTCCTACCTGGCCATGGTCTGGGGAGACTGGGTTGTCCACCCATCTGTGTTGTGTGACTGGGCACGTGTGCTGTAGGAGTGCCTGACGACAGCCTAGCGAGTCCATGCTGGATCACTGCAACCTTTGTCTGGAAAACACCATGTCCACCTCAGGGACTTGACGGGACATGAAATAGCCATTTTCTCATGTCAGATATTAGCAGATTTCCCTCCCCATCACCTGACGTGACTACTTCTTCATGTCTTTCGTTTCCTGAGTTTGGAGGCTGAGGAAAGGTCACTTCAGTAGAAGTTGGGCAGATGGGGCAGAATAAGACAGAGGGGCTCGTCCTGAATAGGACAGAGTCTAGTCTCTGCTTGGTCACTGCGAGGCTGTGTGGGTTTAGACCTGGCAGCTGCCTGGCTTAGCATGTGCTGGGCATGAGAGACTGAGTAACTCTACAACATGAGGCTGCACAGTAGAGCAGGAAGACAGAGAACAGGCCATGGGGCGCACACAGAATGCCACCCCAGAAACCCCAGGTTAACAGCCCCTTGTTCCGAAGAACTTGAGGAGCCATTGCTCTTCCCTCAGCCTTACTCAGCGTGGTTGTCCACTTGCAATGAGCTCCAGGGGCTCAGTGTTGAGTGTCACAGAACCGTGACAGCAGGTCACACGAGCCCTTCCTAACGTCACAGATGAGGCTCAACAGGAGGCACGCTTTGTTCAGGTGCCCATCACTCCGAAGCAAGCCTGGGGTAGGGGGTATGCTGGCATGCCTCTCTCAACTACCACGCATCCCTGGGAAGCCTTGCAACCTGGCTGTACCTGTCAGCTTTTCATTGCTGTGATGAATCACCCGAGGCTGCTGCAGTGAAGCTCCTGGAGCTGAGTTTTCTACCTGGCTGCTGAGCCGATGACCTGAAAGAGCTTGCATGTGTCACCTTGACTCCCAGGGAGCAGACTCAACCCTCCCGTGAGTGCAGCCTCAGTGAGAATGTTTTGCTGCCAGGAGCCAGGCACCTCTGGGTCCTCTCCATTTGCTTTCCATCCTTGCTTCCCTGCAGCAGGAGTTGCTGCCACCAGCAGGTCAAGGGTCCTCTGCTCCTCTTATAGTTGCTATACTCTGGGGCAAGAATGACTTCACATCTGAAGGCTTCTGTGGGCTGCTTTGTCAAAAGCATGCCAGCACCCTTCTCCGGGCATTCACTAAGCATCTACTGTGTGCCAGCCACTTCTCCTACCCACAAGGCATGGGGTACTGTGGGCAGGGGGAGGGTGTGCCTGTCTGGCCGCCCACACTGCATGGCAAGCCCATCGTTTAGAGAGCCTAGCATTCCCGCCGTGGTCGGAAGAACATTCCAGGAGCCCCAGCACTTCAGGGGAGGAGCTTCCTGCACTGGCAGCAGCAGGATCTGTATTGGCTGCAGCCTGGCTCACGGCAGACACTGCAGATAAATGGATGATGTCTTCTTGGAGAGACTTCTGTCATTCTGCATCTCCAGCCTGGCCCTGCCCAGGTGGGCCCCTGGGAGGAGTGGGCACAGGTGCGGGGAGCCCCACCCCCCTCCTGAGAATGGATATGGCTCTGAACAGCAGAGGCAGCAGTGCGAAGGGAGGACTGTCACCTGTGTGCCCTGTTGGCTTCTGCCACACTGGGCACAGGAGACTATGCTTCGGGCACCTCACCCTCCCACAGAGGTCCTCGCTGCCAAGCTGCCGAATGGAAGAAGGGTGTCCAGGTAGGAGCCTCTGTTGCTGCTGTCTGCGCTGTTTCCGCTCTTTCTGAGCCACGGGCGCCCACAGATGTCCCCGCTCCACTCACCCTGGAGCCCAGATGGGACCATGCCCAGGCCAGTCTGTTCCAGGGCTGAGGAGGGCAGAGAGAAGCACAGGCCTAGTGGAAGCCAGTGTCACCGCCCAGGCCTGCACAAGGAGGAGCAGAGTGTGCCACCAGCACCCAGGCCTGCAGCCGTCCTCTCTCCCGCTCCAGCCTTTTCCTGGAGCCCCCGAGGAGCAGCTAATCTGCAGCACCAAGAGCTGGGGAGGGAGGGAGGCCACCAGCACCCGGTCCACGGAGTTAAGTGGGATGAGGAAGTTGGGCCACCAGCTGAGCCCTTCACACGCATTCACCCACTGGCACCCATCACCTCCCCGCACCAGACGCCATCATTTCCGCAGCTGCAGCTCTGTCTGAGTGCACAGCAGAGGCAAAGCTGTCCACTGTGCTGGGTCCGTCTTGGCCACGTATCGGCTGTGTGACAGGGGACAATTAACTGACCACTCTGACCCTGTGTGGAGTGTGGAATAACAACACCCACCTCCCACCAAGGGGCCAGAGTCGGCTAAAGGACACACGGACTCAAACAGCCAAGACAGCTTAGCCCGCCACCCTGAGGCCCTTTCCTTCCCTCTCCCCTCCTGTCTTGTCCTGTCTCTGCCTCTGTGTGACCTGGGACTCAGGCAGATCTTCGCAGAGTCCTTCCATGCTCTGTTCCGCGCTGTGCCCAAGGTGACTTTGGAGCCTGGCAGGCAGGCTGACCCACACTGAGTGCACATGACACGACTGCCCTCTAGTGACGGGATAGGGAAAGGCCCGAGCCACAGTCCTGCAGAGGGCAGGTCTGGAAGGCTGAGAAATGGAGGCCCAGCAATACTGCATGGCACAAGTCCAAGCTTGGTCACCAGGTCAATCACGCCAGACCTTTGATGTGAGGTTTCACGCACTCTTCATTTGTTTATTGATTCATTCAACAAACATTTATGTATGTCTGCCGAGGATGGGTGTGGTTCTAGGCTATAGGGACGGATGCGAGTCTGTAAGGGGACAACCACAACGTGAACTGGAGCAGCTATCCACGCACAGAGCTTAGGAGCTGGCCAGTGAGGATGGGTCTGGGTGAGGGATACACAGAGGTGGAGGGACAACCCCACTTCCGGGCCACCTGTCTCGCCTTGCCGTGCATTGTGGGCACCTTAGTATGGGAAGCACATGGACTCTCACGACCCCCGCACCAGGCCTTCCTGGTGGGCTGCATGGATTTTTGAGAAGTAAGATCCAACTGTAGGCTGCCTACGAGAGACACCCTTGGGACTTCGACCACGTGTGCTGGAAAGGAGGGGAGGGAGGAGGGTGCCCAAGCAGACAGCAACAAAAGCGAGCAGAGATGCCTGGATTTGGGTCAGCAGAAATCGACTTTAAGACATGAACTGTCACCAGTGATGAAAGTTCCTTGTGTAGCGACCTAATGATAAAGGGATAAAAATTTTTTTTTGAGACAGGGTCTCGCTTTGTAGCTCAGGCTGGCCCTGAGCTCACTATGTAGCCTAGGCAAGTCTCGAATTCAGCAATCCTCCTGTCTCTGCCTCCCGAGTGATGGGATTACAGGCGTGAGCCACCATGCCCGGCAAGGAATACATTTTTCAAGAAGGTACAATGATTATATATGCTTAATCTGGAATAAAAATATATTAGCAAGAAGTGAAGGGAGAAATAAATAGCAACAGAGTAATAGGAGGAGACTTCAGCTCTCTACTTTCAGCGATGGATGGAACAACCAGACAGGAAATCAATAAGGAAAGGTCTAAGCACTGCAGATAAATAGCCCGACAGACGCAGACTGAGCACACATTCAGGAGAAGCCCACACCCAGGCTGCCAGGCACCGAAACTCTCAAGAGGAGAGGCTGTGCGTCAGACCACTGGATAGCGCCTAACAGAGTTAAGAGTATTAAAATCATATCAGGCATTGTTTCCAGCTGCACTAGTGGGAAATTAGACATTAATAATAAAAGGAAAATTGGAAAGTCCTCACCTATATGGAAATTAAACAACGCACTTCTGGATAACCAATGAGTCAAGGAATAAATCAAAAGGAAAAAAAATATATTTTGTGACAAATAAGAATGGAAATGTAGTGTATGAAAATTTCTGAGATGCAACAAAAGCAGTTCTATGAGGAAATTTACAGTGATCAATGCCTTCATTAGGAAAAGAAAGATCACAAGTAAACATATGAGTTATACACCTCAGGGAACTAGAAACCAACCAAGACCATATAATAATAAAGATAACAAAGATCAGAAAAGAGATCCATGAGACAAAAAATAGAAGAACAACAGAAAATGTCAATGAAGCTAAAAATTGAGTTTTGAAAAGACAAAACAGACAGACTTCTAACTAGGCTAATAAATTGTACTGGGAAAAGTGGAGGCTCCCAAGCAGAACAATGAAACTGGACCTTTACCTTCTGCCTTGTACTAAACACGTTCAGAATAGATTAGGGACTAAGGGCACACTTACCCCAAAGCATAAAAGCTATGAAGAAAACAGGGTGGGAAACCTTCTTGACTTTGACCTGGGCAATTAGGTTTTTATATGACTCCAAAAGCATAGGCAGCAAAAGCAGAAACAGACAAATGGTTTTGCGTGGAACTCAGAAAGATTCTTCAGGGCCAAGAAGCAATCCGTGCAGTGAAAGAGACAGCCTGGAGATTTAGCTCAGTGGTTCCGGTGCCTGCCTCGCAAGCGCAAGGTCCTGAGTTCGATCCCGGCAACCACATAGAATGCTGGGCGTGGTGACTCACGCCCACCAGCCATTAATACCTCATACCACAGTGCTGGGCGTGGTGGCTCACACCTGTCATCCCAGCACTCGGGAGGCAGAGGCAGGAGGATTGCTGAGTTCATGGCGGCTTGCCTGGGCTACATAGTGAGCTCAGGGCCAGCCTGAACAACAAAGTGAGGCCCTGCATAAAAAAAAAAAAAAAAAAAAAAAAAAGAGACAGCCTGCAAGGTGAGGAAATGTATTTCCACACACACTGGATGGGGGCTGGCATCTCAAGTGTAGGAGAAAGCAAACAATTCAGAGGTACGAAAACACACAACGAAAATGGGTAAAGGCCCGGAGCAGATATTTCTCAAAAGAAGGTGACAAATGGCCAAGAGACATACGCCACACACCTGTTATCTCTTCCCTTGGAGGTCGAGGGCCAGCCTGGGCTACACAGGAAGACCCTGCCTCTCAATGAATAAATAAACAAATCGATAAGTCAGTCAAGCCACAGACCAACAGCCCCACCTTGGGTATGCATCTAAAAGAAAGGACACCAGCGCGCAGAGAGACATGTGCACCCTTATTCACAAAACCAAATTCACACCCACCTATGTGTCCATCCACAGATGAAGGGATGAAGGGAATGACGTATGTGCGTGCTGTGTGGGCACATGCAGCAGGGGCGCTATGAAGTCGCTGTGCCCTGTGAGAGGAGCCCGCCACTCAGCTGCGCTTCCGCGAAGTGCTCGAGTCAATTAGAGAACAGAAAGTGGAACGTGGGATGCTGGGAAAGCAGCCAGCACTGTACCGTAGTGGGCGCGGAGTTTTGGGCGGGATGAGAAAGTTACTATGACCTAATGGACAGCATCGTAATTAACCGACACAGCGCTGTGCTGTGCACTCAGAATTTGCCGTGAGGGTCGGTCTTAAGTGTCCTCATTACATACAGAGTGACTCCGTGTGTGGTACGAATGCTGATTAGGTTGACTGTAGTAATTGTCTCATAATTTACACTTGGATCAAGTTAGCACATTGTGCAACTTCAATATGTGGAACTTTATTTGTACATCATACCTCTACGAGCCAGAGAATATTCCAAAGCCTCCCCTTAACCCTGCAAATACACAGCCAGTTCCATCGGATCTGGAGGTTTCGCTGAGTGAGTGGGGTTTGCGGGAACAGGAGCAGGGTGTCCTCAGCATCCCCTGGTGCAGTCAGGGCATTAGTGTAATTAAACAAGGACTTCGCCCCTGAGCCTGCACAGCTGCTCTGCTTTGAAATGGCCCCAGCATCGGACAGTGTGGTGGGAGGGGCAGTGGGCAGGCAGCCCACTTCCGGCGGTGCTGCAGCTCATGACCAGAGAGCACGCGATCTCTTGCCCTCCGCTTGTCACGTGGGGTGGTGGCCTCTTCCTAGCTGTAGCTGCTGAAGGATCAGACTCTTCCACTTTGTCATTAAAGGGAGATACAGTCATAAAAAGTTGATCTGACATGAGCAATTTGGCTTTTAACGGTTTCGCAGTGTTTCTGTAGTCATGCAACAAACCATCCCCTAATCTCAGCAACATAAAGCAACTGGGTCTTATTATCTCTTCTGATTTTTGGGGCTGCCTGGGTTGAACTTGGCACTTCTGCTTCATATGATTTCTGCTGGGGTTGGACCCCCTACAGAGCTGCGATCCAGCACCCTCATGATTTGTCTTTTATTCGCACTCCATATTCTTTGAGAATAGTAGTACTAGTGACTTCAGAATTCTCAGCTAACATTTATGGAGCAATGAAAAATTTAGAAAACTGGACATAGGAACCCAGGGTTCAAAAAAATCTTCAATGTGCACCAGGGATTTATTAGGAAGGACAACAGGATTTGGAGTTCAGGGGGTGAGTTGAGGGAATAAAGAAATAAATATTTCATTGGACATCTTCACGGTCCAGCTCTTTGGGGGGAAGCCTGCTATCCTACACAGCCATGTGTTTAGGCCCCCTAAACCCCTGTTTGTGCACTAGACAGGCCACAGTGAGAGGAGAGGGGTTAGTGCAGTCGGTGACCCAACCAACAAAGGAAGAATTTTCTTTGCCACCCCAACCTGCATCGAGTGCTGGTTTTATAACAGTTTGGCCCAAGGAGCACCTCGAAAGGACCCTGAGCCTGGACCTCAGTGTTGACCTGGTGCTCAGGACTGCACTGCCTAGGTTAGTGCCAGGGAAGAGAGCATTTCCTCAGCCCCACAGACCCCCCCCATCCTCTGCCTTTAGTTCAGGGAAGATGGTTTAATTCCTACGACATAAAATCCACCTGGTTCACAGTGATGTGACCATTGTCATCTCATGCCACAATCTCTCCCAGGCTCCTTCTGCCCTCCAGCCCTCAAAACTGTGGTCTCCTCCTTCTCTCACTGGATCTGTTTCCTCTGGGCATTTCACATAAATAGAATCTCACAACATGAGGCCTTTCGAGCGTCTGGTTTCTTTCACTCACTGCAATGTTTCCAGCGTTCATTCATGTTGCACCATGCATCAGTACTTCACGCCTTTTATGGCCAAGTAATATTCCGCACCGTGATGTGTTTATCTTGTTGCCTGCTGATGCATTCAGAGAGCGCTTGGCCCCTGTCTGAGCTGCATTTGACATCTAAAGTCAGTAAGTAGCTTTCCCACTTCTGGATGGAGAGTCCAGTGTGACAGACCCTGTGTTTCGGGATGATCACTAGTGCAGGCCTTGGAAGAGCTTGTGTGCAGGGGCAGAGATGGAGGATGACAGGGTTTGGAGCGTTTCTTCTGCCAAGTGGGAGACCTGTCAGGGCCATCCAGGGAGTAGTGACGGAAGCTCGGCTGGCCCATCAGATTCGCTCCATACTTTTCTCTTCTCTCTCCCCCTCTCGGACAGTGCGGACTGGCTCCTCCTGGTCAGGTCAGTGATGATACCAACCTTGTCCATGTTTCTTGTGACCGCTGGGCTGAAGATCAGCTGCCCACTGACTCTTACATGTAATCACTCAACCCTGTAGTCAGTGAATGGATGACTCAGTTTCCCTCATTAGAGAATGATGGCCTGTGACGCAGAGATGCCCACTGCTGCATCCTGGAGGCTGGCAGGGTGCAGCCCAGGCACCTGTGAGCAGGCCCCAGTCTGTGCTCAGTGGGACCTGGAGGGGAGGCTGCTAGAGGCCATAGGCTGCAGCAGTGTGGACAGCGGAGCAATCGGCGAGGACAGGGATGAGCTTTCTCACTGGCTGTTCTGGCCCAGGGAGCCCGAGGCTCCAGCACGCCGCCAGGGCCACACTGGGGACTCACGATTCCCGCTGCTAGAGGGGCTCAGCCCTCCCAACAGTGCCCACCAGTCCCTCCTGCCCCACGGCCGCTGGGTGAGCGTCCAGCCCTCTGCCCAGCAGAGCCCTGCGGGCTCCCCGCTGCCCGTCCTCCCCACCGCCTGGTCTCAACTGGTTCTCCAGGAAGAGGGGAGGAGGGCAGAGTCAGGGAGCAGAACCGCCGGGCTGGGCCCCGGGCTGGCCAAGGTGGACACACACATCGAATGTCATTTAGAGAAGAGTGTGCTAGACATACACTGGTGCATATGCGCGCACACACACGTGTACCTTTTCTGAAATGCACATACACACAGTCACACGTGTGCACACACACACACTCCTCATCTGGCTTCAGGACTGAAGGTCTCAGGCTGGGAAGCAGCTGCCCAGCGGTGACTGAACTCCATTTTTCCACACAGCACGGGGCAGGGCACCCCAAGCCGCGAGCATGGAGGGCGCGGTCCAGCTGCAGCTGTGCCCGTCCGTGACTTGTGAACCGTGACATCTGCAGCAACCCACAGTGGATGTGCAAACGTTTTGTGCACACAGATGTCTGCTGGTAACCGTGTGACTCTCTAAAGGTTTTGAAACAACTCAGAATAATAATGAAACAGAGCCAGGCTGAGTGTCACAATACCTGTAATTTGAGCACTTTGGGAGGCTGAGCCAGGAGGATTCCAATTCTAGCCCAGTCTGGGAAGCTCAGCAAGATCTTGTTTCAAACAAAAAATAAAAAGGTTGGGGATGTGTGGGTGTAGCTCGGTGTAAAGGCCTTGGGTTCAATCTCCAGGGGTAAACAGAAAAGCAAGACAACAAACAGAGTAGTCAGTGACGAGAGAGGGACACGAAAGCAGCACTTGGAGAGCTCTGCTGTGAGCAGAGGTCACACACTCCGCCTGAGCGGTGCAGCCCTCTGTGGAGAAACACCGCCCTGGGTCCCGACCGAGGATGGGGTGTAGTTGTGAGGCCTCGGTGGCCCTCAGGGGAGAAAACCCTGCAGAGTTAACTTTCGACCCTGATAAGCTGAGGTTTCCCCTTCCAGCACGTCAAGATCGCCTTTTGATTCTTTATATCCCAACAAACAAGCCAGGACACAGAAGAGTCTGAGAGACAGGGTGGTATGCGTCAGGTGTCAGACCTGCCCTTTAGGGCTTCTGTGCCTCCATGTCCTGGCCGGTAGAGGGCGGCCGTGTGCCGGCCTCAGGATATTTAGGAGGATGCACTGCAGGGGAATGTGTGCAGGGCAGCACTGGGCCTCAACAGGCCCTGTGTGGTTCCTCGAGCCACCGGGCTTTGCACAGACCCCCTTCTCCTCTCAGGACCCCGAGTGTGGCTCACTCAGCAGACACCAGAGCCCTCCAGCTGCAGCCAGAGACCTGAGATCCTGAGGGCTGAGCAGGCATGTGCATATGTTTCTTGCGCCTTGCTGCTCTGCCCGAGGAAGGAAGGCAGGCTGTCCGGTGAGATCCCGTCACAACGTCACTTTGTGGCTGCACCTTGCCATCAGCCCCCACGCCTTCCTAGTCTGGGCAATCTAAAAGCTGGAAACACATTAAATCAGAGCTGCAGGTGAGAAGCAATGTGTCCTTTGTGGCATACGGGCAGCTGAGGACGTCAGTTGGACAAGGATATCAGGTCACTGGACTGTAGTCTCTGGTCCGTCCACAGTTCACAGAGCCTCTCATGGCCGACCTGCCTCCTGGGGGCCGGCGGGTTGTGGGCATCTCAGGTGCCACTCAGGAGGTCCCGTGGGCTGTCCGTGCCATCAGAAGTTGCTGGCACAGGCAGGGGCTGCAGTACGAGGGCACAGTGAGACTGGAGGGAGGAGACAGCTGCAGCCTGAGCCAGAGAGCCCCTCTGTCTCTCAGAGCACTTCCCGCAGCCGTCCCGTCGGCCTGGTGGGTAGTGTGTGGCCCTTTTTCCAGGATGATGGTGCAGGTGACCTTGGGAAACGTCCTCTCAGCCTGGAGTCTGCAGTAGAGCCAGTGGCTGCCGTATGCATGAGGAGGAGGAGGAAGAGGAGGAGG